>APFE030229281.1:0-12170 GCA_000404065.3 Pinus taeda
GACAAAGTTGGCCTCATACTTGAATTAACTAACTCCTAAGTACCCCTAATGTAGGCAGGTTGGGTCATTACCCTAACATGTCGCCTCCCTTAGATGCGGCATTGTCCTTAAGGTTGGAGGCATAAAAACTATTGCAAAATCGTTGTTTATTCCTATGTGCCATCTTTTGGTTGCATATCTTTCCATTGGATATGTACATCTCAAACGATGTGGTAGCATAGTCGACATTATATGGTGGCCAATACTACTTCTGGCTATATCCAAATGGACCCTTCTTCATCAAGTTCCCATGGACTATTTTGCAATTTGCGGTCCAATCACACTTTCAGCTTCAAACAAGGCACGTGAAACACGACATGTATCTTGAAGTGGGTTGCAAGAGCCAATTTGCAAGAAACTTGTCCAATCTACCTGAGGGTCTAATAGGGTCCCTAGAATTTTAGTGAGAGCCTCTGTCTTTGGGAGTTGTTTATTTATAGGGTTGAAGGTGAAGAAACACCTAGTCCCCTTCTCGAAGCGACGCGAGTCGGCTTTTTGTTTCATGCCATTTTTTGAGCCAGAACCAAATTGTCCTTAAGTGCGTGGAGAATAGCTACTTTGGTGTGAAGCATTTGTATGTGCAATCCGGTTCACGGAGTTCCGATGTGCTTTGTAAATATGAGGCCACTGCTAGTAGTTTTTGGCAATGGACAGCTCCATAAGGTGTTATTTTGGTAGCGCCATGCTAAGAGGCATTATACCACCATTCTGTGAGGGGCAACCACTTTGCTCGTTGGTGTTATCTGTTTGAAGCGAAGCATCTTGGATAAGTTTCCAAGCACTTATTGACCACCTTTGCTTGGCCATCGATTTGAGGTTGATAATCGATGCTCATTTTCGAGCGTGTAACCTAAAGTTCAAACTGCGCGCATATAAATTTGTTGGCGAATGTGGGATCTCGATTCGACACAATGGAAGCAGAGATGCAATGTAACTTGAAAATTGGGTCCATGAAAACATGGATAATTGTAGAAGGCATGGGCTGGTGTGATAGGGTACAAAAGCGAGCACGTTTGGAAAGGTGGCTGACAAACACTGCGATGATCGATTTGTTATATGCTTTCAGAAGTCCCATTATGAAATCCATGGAAATTTCGATCCAGATATTGGCCAATATTGGCAGTGGTCATACTACCCCAACCATCCTCATTATCTCACCCATTTTCCTTTAACAAGATGTGTGATTCCATCCCTTCCCTGAAGAAAGAGCGCATAGCTCCTTCATAGGTATGCTATAACCAAAGTGACCATGGTGGGAGATGAATGTGGCTCCATTAAGACTCGTTGTTTCAAAGCGGAATTTTGCACCAAAAGGATGCACCCTTTGCACTTGGAGGTATCTTGTTTCCATGTATATCCCTTGGGAGGATTGGGACCCTCCTAAAATAGTTGGATGGGTCGAGCCATTGTGTCGATTACCAACCATTTTTGACAACCTTTAACCAACCAATTCGGTAATGATTTCCTTTCTCCTCATAATTCAACAATAAAGCAGACTTCACATTGCCTTCAATTTTCCCCAACGAAAAATCGTAATTTTATTCATAATGAGAAAAATTACAGGTTGTAGACGCTAAATAGCATATGCATAATAACCAGATCCCGATTTCTCAGGATCTATAGAAAATCATCCACCAAACTAATCTATGCCTTTCTACCTTTCTTTTGGGTGTGGATGTTACAATAGACCAGTTGATTCTCTTTTGTAGTTGGTGGGAGTTCTTTGTCAGAATCAGAGCCTTATGATCCATGTATTCGTTTGTTGCCACTTACCCCTTTCCCAGGGGTGCGCTGCTCACTCTGCTGTTGTGGGATGGATTCACATTGCCTTTCTTATATACGATCTCATAATCACACCAATCCATCTTAGTGACCCATTTGTGTTGCCTCATGCATGATATTGTACGGTCCAAAAATACTTCAAACTATGATGATGATCTTGATTTGGAAACACCTCCTCATAAGATATGGGTTCCGAGTCTCAACTACATGAAAGACGACCATCATCTCTTTCTCACAGACGAATTCAACCAAATTTATGTCAACTGCGTAAACATAGCTCCCCGACCCCTGCGTGATGCACCGCATTCCAAGACAAAATTCTTAGTGAAATCGGGCACTACTAAAATGGGTGCAGTGCTTGCAACTTACTCTAAAGCTAAAAAGGTCTGCTCGGCAACGTTATTCCATAAAGACGCATTTGTTTTTAGCACGGTTGTTAAGTTGGTTACCATAGTTATTCACAAACTTTCTTTAGTTAGTCTGTTGCTAATCCTATGTAGCTACAGCTTTCTTTGGGTCCACTTGCGGGGCATTCCCGTCGGCAACGTGACAGAGGTATTTGACCTTTGAAACCCCAAAGACGTCTTTTCCAGAATGTGTAAGGATCAACTGGTGGTCTTCAAGGAGTTACAGGGCGTATCAACAAGTTCCACATGGGAGTCCCAAGTTTTGTTGTAGATCAAGCTATCATTAAAGAATTCAAGCACAAAAGTGGATGGGAAGGTTCATAAAATCTTGTTCACGAGGCTCCTAAAGTTGAATGAAGCACTACAAAGTCAAAAGGGCATCAACGAAAAATCATAAAGGCATTCATGTGTGTGAAATGTTGTTTTAGGGATGTCCATTTCCTTCATCTGTGTTTGGTGGTATCCTACGTAAAGGCCCAGTTCAACGAAGAACTCGTCTCCATGAAGCTCATTTAAGAGATCGTTGATAACCAGTCTGGCAAATTTGTCTTTGGTGATCAACTGGTTGGGAGCCCAAAAGCCAAGGCACGCGTGCCAACTAACTTCATTCTCAAAGACCAAGACCACGGTTAGTGAGGAAGGGATCTTATTGGGATGTATGACTCCAATCTCTGATAGTTCATGAATGATAATTTTCCATTTCATTCTTCTATGCAAATGGGTGTCTACCGGGACACATATTGGGTGGTTGACCACCTAGAACCGATAGGATGAGATGGTCATGGCCACCACATGAAGGTCGCAATGCACATGGCATTTCAAATACCTTTGGATGTTTAATTAGTATCGTATGCAAATCATTGGGAATCTCTTGTGGAGGACCACTCAAAACTCGTACGACATTGAATTGGGCAGTAAAATCAGAGTGGCCTTTCTCTAATAGCTTCTCCATACGACGAGAGTTGATGATTCCGAGGGAGTCAAACTTAATCCCTTTGAGTGCATGCTCATGCCCTTCCTTATTGAAGACCATGTATAATTCCTTAAAGTTCATTGTAACGTGGCCCAAAGTATGTGATCATTTGACAACGGGCATTGTGTGACAGTCACCCATTTCAACAACAAACATGTGAGATTTGAGCTACTAGCCTATGGTATGAAGTTTTACATTTTCACATCGCCCTCCACGCTTCACTAACTTACAAAATGAGAGATTAGTGACTACAGGACTAGACAAGTTAGTCACCACAATTATTTCAAGTGGATTGGTACTAAATTCGAGCAATTTTAAGTGGCCCCACTAAAAACGACTAACTTGAACGAAATCAATGCACGACATGGACATAACAATTGGTTTCTTCCGCCACTCTTCTATGGATAAAATTATGGGTGCCGCCGCGGTGAATGAAAACAATTACCTTGCGGTTGTTGACGCAACCAATCAACTTCAAAAGTTTGGGGTGCGAAAAAATGTCGGATAAGGCGGAGAGGAAAGTTTGAGGATCCTCATGAGGAGCTTCTGAAGTTGTTTATTCCCGAGGAGGAGGGCCCCAGTGATTGGAACTCGAGGTCAGGAGCGTAGCGTGATTAGTCTTTGAAGGAAACACACGTTTGAAATAGTTCATGTCCTTTACATTTATGCCTGGGGAAATTGCTACCCATTGCGATTGCAGCAAAGTTTGAGGCATTGGTGTTCTACCATTTTTGCCAATCGAGGAGGGTGTTCCTTTTTACTGCCCTTGTTCTCTTGTTCCAATCCTGGATGATTGTCTTATAAAATTCTCCGATCTCTAAATTGGAAGCATCTGTAGGGTTGAGAATGACAACAACTTTTCCCGCTTGCTCCTGTCAAAGTGTGAAATTCGTAAAAATGTTATCCCTAGTTGACTTTGGTTTTTTTTTTTCCTCCTTTTGGCTTTAGACTACTTTGCTTTTTGGTTCACTATCGATTGTGTCGGCGCTGTCTCCTATGGAGTTACTTTTGCGTGTGTGTGTGTAAAGACGAAGGAAGCCTTTGGAGGATCCCCCTTCTGCGCCATAACATCTGGATGAGGAATGGCGCGAACCACTAATTGTAAGAGTTACTAATAACTCTAAGGGACTCACCTTGATTTGAACATGTGATCTGCCTCTTGACAACATGCCTTTGGCAGAGGGTCCCACCGATTGTGCAAAACATTGGGGCTAAAGTTACCAAGATCTCGCGGCTAGCCCCAAGAAATACTGTGTAGATAGGCGCACATCGAGCCCAAGGAATTACTGTGCAGAAAGGCACACATCGAGCCCCAAGTATTATTGTGTAGAAAGGCACACATCCACAAATAATAAACACCAACACTAGCATGTCACTGGAAATGAGGGCCATATATTGAATATAATAATAATGAAGTAGGAAATTAGAGAGGGAACAATTGATTGGATACTAATGTAGGTAAGGCTAAGGCTATATCCCACATGCAAAGTGTGGATGAGAGTGATGAGAGGAAGGGGTATAGAAGGGGAAGATGGTAATTAACAAAACATACTTACCTGGGCGGGGTCAATCGATGATCAGGAAGGTCGATGGCCTAGGAAGGCCACCTCCATTGCACTTGGGAGGGGGGTTTACCTAGCATCTCCCATTGAGGAGAGTGCACGTCATAATTTGTGGCAGCGGAGGCTCGCGTTCGCGCGGCCTCCACACTATGCTAAAAACGAAATGCGACAGCTACTCGGACGTGATCTAACATATGGTTCCTGTATGAAGTGGACACAACTGCGTGGTCTCTGATTTTGATGAGGTGCCGGAGGAAGCCAACCCAAAATCCTTGAATGTTTGTTATTGTTAGGTTGCTGCGTGAGAGGGGGTACCAACGCCATGAACTCCATGCCGTGGGCAGCAGTTAGTTACTTCCATTCATAGATTGATGATACCTGTGTTCCAATCTATTATTATGTTTTCTCTCCCGAACTAATTACAATTTAGAGTAAAAATTCAATATTACTTGGTTATTATGTTTTCTATCCCGAACTAATTACAATTTAGAGTAAAAATTCAATATTACTTGGTACACTTATCAGCTCTCTCCCCTGGGAGACGTGGGTTCAAGTCTCAGCAATGTTGTAGTCTACTTGGGAGACGCGGGTTGAAGTTCCAGCAATGTTGTAGTCTACTTGGGAGACGCGGGTTGAAGTTCCAGCAATGCTGTAGTCTAATTGGTCAGCTCTCTCCCCTGGGAGGCGCGGGTTCAAGTCCCAGCAATGCTGCAATTTATTTATTTGTACACTGTAACCCGAAAAGTTTCACAGCAAGGCAAACGTTTCTTGTTTGTTTGCATTTTCCTAGTAAACTGTTGGATCGTCATGATGTGTTTTTCGTGTTAAGGGGATGCAGTGTTTCTGCTCCTAATCCTTTTCAAGGAAAGAAACACGATATTTCTAATTCCTATTTGAAATAGAAATTTGTATATATATATATATTCCTAATAAATTCGTATATATAAATTGTATATTTAGTATTTGAAATAGGAATTTGAATATCGACTGTATATTTACGGTTTTAAATCGAAATAGGAATTTGAATATCGATTGGATATTTACTGTTTTAAAACGAAATTTGAATTTGAATATCGATTGTATATTTACTGTTTCAAATCGAAATTTGAACATACATTGGGATGCGCCGGGCACTGAGAAAAAGTTGTGTCAAGCTCAAAGCCTAACCCAAAAGGGCTATAATACTGCTTGTTGTTCTTCCTCCGGAAAGCCCAATTACTTCACACATCAAACGGATTTTGCCATATAGGCTCCTCTAGCAAAAACTTGGATCCAGCTCTTCCCATGGAAAAACCAAAAAAGAAACAGCACAGATTTATCAGCATCTGTGCTGCAGTTTTAGGCCGGTTGCTGTGGCTAGTCTCCTCATTGGGTGTTAACATGATAGGGCGCTCCCTTCCCCTCCCATCCCTGTGTGGTAAAACCACACCTGTCCAAACAGATAAAGGTTGCTTAGGATGCTCACCACACCTGTCCAAATGGATAAAGCTTGCTCAGGATGCTCACCAGCCGAAAGATTGAACTCTACATATGCATGTTGAAATTTTCTTTTAGTTCATTGATCCTTTCCAAGAAGATTGGGGAAATGATCTGATTCTGGAGATTTACACGTTGCTATTGATCTAGGCAGCTATCTTGGAATCTCCCAAATTACACTCTAATATTGATCTAGTCAGCTATCTTGGAATCTCCCAAAATTTGTATTATGTAGACCCCTTTTCCTGTTGCCACCCTTATCCGCGACCACATAGAGTTCAGTTTTGCCCTCTCCCAATGCTTGTTTGAAACAATTTCTTTTTAGCTTCCTCCGAATATAAAACTCCTCCTGAGTCCCGCCCCAACTTAGTGTGTCTTGCTCCCTTTTATTTTGTCTATTAATGTTTCCTGCTCCCTTTTATCTGGTTTCTTTCTCAATCCTTCTATATAGATACATAGATTTTTGCCGACAAAACATGTGCATTATCTTCTGGCTGTAGATTTCTTATTGTTTGGTGCAGGCAATGAGTAGACATTTTTCCATTCTTGAACCTCCGGTGGCACTCACAACCATGTTGTGGAGCATGTAGCCAACAAAGAGAGATTGGAAACCATGGTTACTGGCACCTGTTGTGGTTGATTTTCTCACCTATATTTGACAGGGAATGGCCAAATCCTATTACTGTACTTGGAGCTTGCACTGTGGTTTGAATGTGATCAACCCACATGCAACGGACTGATCGCGCCATCATGGGTGGTCGGTGTTCAGCATTTGGGTCTGTATTGCATGTGCATCGCACGGAGAATAAGCTTGTGATTGTGGTTATGTTATGTAAGTTCCAATCACACAGCTATGTACTCACCTCTCGTGAGGATAGGAAGAGTTGACAGGAGTAGCTACGAAAATATAAGTGTCCATCAATTCCCAGATTGATATGCAATGGTTTGCCTTCTTGATCTGATCTTTTTAGTGTATGCATCTAATAACTCCACAGAGTTTGGGTGCAGGATCATTTCTTGGCAAACGCCACCTTCCCACCTCCCCCTGCTTTGTCTCATTGTAATGCAATTTTTAGGCAAGGAGACTTCGAATTTCCCAGCTGCAATGCGAGTGCATAATGTTCTAACTAAAAACGAAAAGAGTAAATAAATCTCGCTGGCCTTCAGAAATACGGTCATGTTAAATAAAGCTAAAATGAAAAGTGTTGGAGCAACGCTCCATGTCTTTGAAATCAAAGCAAGTCAAAATCATCAATGTTGAACTTGGAAAGAGAAAGGTGATTTTATAAATATGGATGACACAGAATTTGTGGGAACGCTGAAGAAACAGGACAGATGCCCAGTGAAGGAGGGAGACCTAGCGATCATGTCAAGATTGGGTTTTGTGAAATGAGGAGCTCAAGAAGAGGGTATGCATAGCTCCCAAAAATCTGGCTAGGACTGGTATCGTTCTGTTTGTTGGCAGCGAACGATAAAATTCTATCTCAAGTACCAATAAGGAAGGGATGCTTCCAAGATCTAAACAGATGCGTGGAGGAAAGAGGAAGATTCAATCATTCGCTAATACACTAAGGAAGGAAACCTAGATAGGATCTTGCATGATAACAATCACAAAACACTCGCTCAAACAGAGACAGAGAAGGACAATATTATGTCAGAGAGAAACACAACATGCGAGTAGAGTTTCATAAGCTCGGGAGCCTGTGTAGATCATGTGGGGATACTAAGGCGTACATCTTAAATATCTCCTTGTCATCGACTTTACGCATTAGACCACTCATTGTGCTCCGCCCTGTATTTCCTTCTCAAGTGATCATTAATTTGATCAAGGGGTTTCCCTACCTCTCAAATGCTCTCGAGTGCCATGATGGATGGACTCCAACCTCCAATGATTCATGAAAGGTTCTTGATTCCTTAATTGATCCCGGTTGAGTTTAGAGTCCCCTTCCAAGTTTATGCTTCTAGATGCAAATTTATGGACGCTTTAGTTCCTTCTTGGCGGGTTAGTCTATATTTCCTATAGCAGCAAAGGATGGTTCTTCCATGTGTTTTCTAATTACAAACCCAAAACCTGCATTGCCAGGGCAACCCCTCGGAGAACCCGTGAAAATGGATTTTAGAATGGAGACTTTTGCGCAACTGGACATGCTTTCGTTGGAATTCTGGGATTTACAGCGTGAAGTGTAAGTTTTCGATTCTGGAGAAACACTTCACTTATCATCAAGGGTAATGGTGGAAGAGTAAACACCAATGTCACAGATATTTGGCTCAGCGATATTACATGCACTGGAAACCAAAAATCCAATGTCAAATTGATTTTGTTTATCTTGAAAGAAAGGGATGTTGGATTTAGAGACGTCTAATTACAATAATTAGGTTGGACATGCGTGCATTATGATTATGATATCAAATACTGTCAGAAAGATTACGTTTATGTAATGATTAAATATGCCAAATAATGTGATTAATTAAGTTATGGCATTAAACGTATTTAAATAAGGATTTGGATACAAATACATATAGAATATTGTTTATCAATTATAATTTTTTATGGACCGATTATAATTGATTGAAATAATAGCAGTAATAAATTTCTTGACAGCCAAAATCGGCTGCCCTAGGATTGGGGCTGAAATTTAGCTGTCAATTGACAGCCAAATTTCGGCTGCCCTAGGATTGGGGCTGAAATTTAGCTGTCAATTGAAAGCCAAATTTCGGCTGCCATAGGATTGGGACTGCTATAAAAGGGCTGAGTCTCCAAGGCTTGCAATCACACTCAGCAAATAGTCTGCTCCATTGAAGACTTGATACTCTATCTAGGATAGCCAAAGAAAAGGATTGCAAGCTCTTGGAAGGATTCAAGAGCCAACAACTCAACTCAACTCAAGTAAGTTCTGCTGTGTATTATTTTCAATTTCTCGCAAAGCAGTAGATCTTGGTTAGAGTTTAAAGTAATTAGGAAAACCCACAAAGTAAAACCAACAATTGGTATCAGAACGACCCTTATGTAAGAAAAACTTTCTTTCAACCCTTATGCCTGAACGAATCCCAATGTTTCCTTTAAAATGACTACAATCTGTACAATATGGAGTCGAAGACCGATCCCTGTTATTGTAAATAACACGGAAGATCGCTTTTAACAGAGAGTAGTTATCAGTGTGAAATCGGTTCTTATTCTGTGCAACCGAAAACCTTAATTTCTCCAAAAATAGGCTTGGGTTTCATCGGTATATGCTTTTGGAAGCCCTTGATCGATGGGAAATGGAGCTTCGGGTATTGGGTTTTGTTAGTATGTTCTGTTCTTGGTTCATTCTTCCTTCTGTCGTAGATCTGTTTTTTTTTTTTTTGCTGCTTCTTAATCAGGAGCACGTATCTGTGTCAATCCCACATTTAGATGTAATTCCTTAGCAATTGATGTGTTGATCCCAGTTATCATCAAACAATTGAATAATTAATTTATCAGTGTGATGTTGATCTAGATAAGTAACCACACGACCTAGATATGTTGCTTTGAATCTATCTGGTTAGTTCCTTGATCACACATATTCCTCAGGAAGTAACATCGCTTGATCAATATTGGTGTTGATGAAGGAGATCTATTGATTGGGTTGAATCCTAAGGTCCAATATTTCATATATAGATCAGCCCAATCAAAATATTTTTTGTGCCCTTAAAAAGCATCGTCTTATTCTCACTATTTCTGAAAGAAGCAATAAAATCTAGTTTCTTAAGAATTCTGTTAGATGTCCACCCATCATTAAAATTACAATATGTGCATGGTTGCGAGAGTAGTTAATTTCATCTGCAACTATTTTTGGCTTGAATGTGATCATGTGATTCTCGGCTTCTAATAGAAGACAGCTGATCAACAGCTTTTCTGAGGGTATGGACTCCTTTTGGTGCAATCAATTGAAGAAGTGTTGACTGATTGCTTCAGTGTTGCCAGTGTTGATCCACCGTGGACATCTGACTTCCCTGGCATTGCTTTCCCAAATGAATTTGTGGGGCCATTGCATATTGCCTGAAGATTCGATGTCATAGTTGACAGACCAGCAATGACGGTTTCTACTTTTGAGATTGAATAGATCAAGACAAAACCAAATTACAAAATAATTCGCGTCAAATATAGACAAAAGACTTGCATCAAAATTATGGGTTATAGCAATTTTATATTAGGGCAGTGAATATTCATTCACTTACATAGTTCCACAAATAAAGCAATGTACTATAACCGTTTACAAGAACATCTTGATAGAGTATCCAAATGAGCTGTTTACATTTAAGTTTGAAAAGAAATAATGGAAGGAAGCAAATCTTAAATTTCAAAGTAGCAAGACCGGATCTGCTGGACTTTCTTCATACGAGGGGCATCTTTACTTGGGATAGACTTATCAGCTCCTGGGTCAACTTCACGCCTGTTTGGAAGGAAGCGGTGGATCTCTCAATGCCCTCTCATATCAGCACATTATGGGATTCCATTCGACATGCTCTGCAGGGTATGGCCTTCAAACGGTCGGAGTTCAAAGACGTTCTGTTATGGAGTTTGCCACATGCGCCTTTACCTGTCCGGGTCAAAGACATATATGCCTCTTTGTCCATTTCGCCAGTCTCTCCTGTGGAGCCGCTTTATCCTCCCTCTCTTTGGAAAGCCGCATGCCCCGTCAAGATGGTTCTTTTCGCCTGGCTCATGTTTTGGAATAGAAACCTTACTTGGGAGGTCTTACAGAACAAGGGATGGCAAGGTCCTGGACAATGCACTTTCTGCAAGGCAGCGGAGGAGACAAACCTCCACATGTTCTTTCAATGCCAAGTGACTCTACAGATATGGTATGATCTTGCCTTACATCTGGATTTTCCTTACACTGTTTTTAACTCTGTACAGGAAGGCATTGCATGGTGGAGCTCACAATCAGTCTCCAGGCGCTCTCTGTTTCTCATTGCCTGTTGGAACATCTGGACATGGCGAAATGATTCCATTTTCTCTAGCAAAAGGAAGCCTGTATCCTCCATTCATCTCGGCGTCACGTCCCTTATGGAAGCTCTGGGGATATAGCTCTTCTCTATCCTACTGTTTTGCTGCCCTACGTTTCGTGCTCTGGTCTTTTGATATAAATGTCTTTTAAAACACAGGCCATATCATTTTCCGGCACTTTCTGTAACATCTGTTTTCTCTCTACCAATCACTGTCCTATCTGCGCATAGGATCTCTCATCAGGTTTCATACAGAACATATGAACAATTTTTCGGAAGGCATGTCGACGGAGGTTCTGCTTCTTGCCTAACATCTCAGCTCACGGTTTCTCAAAAAACCAAATATATTGTACAGAGTACACATCATATATAAAAAATTTGATTTTTCAGCTGAAAAAAAAAAACGTAAATGCCATTAAAAAAAAAAAAATTGAAAATTGAGCTGTCTCTTTTATTTAAAATATTTGTACTTTGTAGCAATTTAGCATTGGTATTGGACATCATTAAGATGAAACCAATACACAAACGAGACAATCTCATATTGCACATCGCATAAAACATTGACAAAAGATGTATAGCAGATTATTTTCTATTGTATTGGTTAGAAAAGTTATCATTGACCGAAGTTGGATTTTGGTCTAGATTAAATTCGGACATAAGTTTTGGTTCCAGAAAAATGATCAACTAACAGTGGAAAGACGTGTAGGAAAAGTCATGAAAAGAAAAGATATACTGAGTTGGTTATATTCTATTTTATAATGATGCTAAATAACTTTATGCGAAACATCAATGGAATTGTGAAAAAGGATTATTTTACCATCTTACCAGACCTTAGAAGTAATTGTGAGTAATTATAGTAATTATAATTTAGGTTATAATAATTATAATTACTATAATTACTATATATATTATGCTATATTTATGGCATAAAATTTGTATTAACGTTAATTATTGATATAA
>APFE030229284.1:0-16274 GCA_000404065.3 Pinus taeda
TTCTCCTCATCTCAACTATACCTTTAGAATTCTTCTCACAACGTACTCTATGTAAAATATTTTTGGTAATATAATGTTTCCTACTTGCCTACAAAAAAAAAACAATATTGTTAAAATATAATATTAATAAAACACTTCTAATAATACCATTAGTAATATTAATAAATTTATCATGTTACATTAATAAATCAAATATATTATTAAAAAATTTAAGAATATTAACAACATTAATAATATTAAACAAAAATATTAGTAAACTTAATAATTCACTTATTGAGCCGAGAGGCTCATTGTACAACAAGTGTGAAGGCGATATGTAACTATGTCAATGTGTGTTCCTTTTAAAATGAAAACAAAATATTCTCTAAATAGAAAAACAATGTGAGCTATAATAAAAGGGAAAAAAGTACATGTTATCCGTGTTTAATTAGTTTTCCATATGAAAGAATATAATTTCATGTGAACTAATTAGAATTAAAAAAAATGTGGGAGTAAGATGCTTAAACCTTACACTTTTTAAAAATATTTTAACACATAATTTAAAAAAAAAAACTATTTGAAGATCTACATTAACTAATTTTTGTTGACATCAACTTTATATATCACTATATATAGAAAAAAGTGTTAAAAGAAATTATTTGAATGTTGAATACAACAGAATATCCAAAGTGGTTTACTAATAAAATATTTTAATATGAATTAAAAATATATTAATAACCAAGAAAACCATTTTAATCTGGCCTAATAAAATCACTCATTTCACATGTTATGTTTAAAATATTTTACATATTGTTTTAAAAAAAAATGAATATCTTATAAATTTATTGAAAAAGATAGTTTTTTTTTTGGTTAAAACTTTTGAGGTGGTCTATGCGTTTTAAAGTTTAACACTTTTTTAGGCATATGCTTGTATGTCAAAATCTAACAAAGATTTTTGGGAATCACAAGTTTAAGTAATGTAATCTCTATAGCATTCAAAAATAAAATTTAAAGAATGAAAATTTACACATTATTTTTTGCACTCTAAACTAAGTTTGCATGTGAACTAATTTGATCCCTCGAAGCTCATGCTAGAACCCTACTTAAGATGGATCTATGCTGGTTTTATTATAATAATTTTTTATTAATGTTAAGCATAACATTAAAATTATTATTAGTATTGATGTTATTAACAACATTTAATAATGACATTAATATTACCAATAATACAATTATTATTAGCATTAACAATGCTAAGTTATTAACAATGATATATTAATTATAACATAAATACACTATTGATATGATTAATGTAATAATATTATTATATGTAACCTGTCATGTTATTATTACATCTAGTAATTCATTTTACTTTAATGTAATAATGTTTTTATACTATATAATGTTGTTGTTAATGTTATTAAATATATTAGTGGTATTATTAATATTACTATTATTTATAACATTTAGGTCATAGTGTTAACATTAATAATCATAATGTTGATGATGATATTGTTATCAATACATATAAGTAATGAGGAAGGAAATTAATACTAACAAACCATCATCATTATCACTAATATTAATAACAAGATTAACAATGTTCTGTTATTACTACTAATTTATTAATTATAACACGCACATATACACTTAATATTTTTAATATAATAATATTTATGTAAGGATCATATTGTTATTATTAATATTAATATCATTAACAATAATAATGTTAGTATAAATAAACTTAAAAGTGTTATATTTCCTTAATACCCAATAAATTTATTTGTAATTTTCCAAGGGTAAAAATCTAGAAATATAAACAACAAATGTTCTAGAAGCTTAAATCACACATGCACTGAGTTTTCTAACATCCACAACAAAAGATAAATTAGAAGACAAAGACGTCAATACATAAAAACACAGGATATACCTAGGACACCCCAACTCCGGGAAACCTGCAACGTTGTGTGTATTCTATTATTCTAATCTACCACAAAGGATTTTCATCTAAGAATTACAAGGCAAAAATTCCTAGTTTACAAGAAGTAAAATACTCATCCACTCTTTAGCTAAATCGATTCCCTTCGTGCCTATTGGATCTACAAAATTCCTGCACAAACCAACAATTTGATCCACACATGCAAGCACACTTTCTCTCTCCTACATGCACGTGTGAATGGACCTTTGCATTTAGCTGTAGATGCTTGAATCTCACTCGATTTATTCTTCTCAAATGTTGAGGTCTACAATCTGCCAAAACCCTCACTCTTCCTTCGCTTCTCTTTCACACCTACTTGTGCTCAACTGAATTGCCACCAACTCCCATGCACCTATGTCACAACTATCTAATCTCACTTCCTGAGTCATGCCCTCATTTTCTAGTAAATGTTGTTGATGTATCAGACTTAAAATCTCTGCAAATGTTGCTAGGTGGTCCTTCTTGTACCCTTTCGTCCACTTCTATCCTTTCATTCCACAAATGAAAGTTAGATGCATCATTAAATTGGTCTTCAGATATGAGACCCAGATATACAATACTGCCAAATTACATTGTTAAATACAAATCACACTAGTCGATTCAATCCACACTACTCAAAACCCTAACAACTAAATCGATGTGATAACTTGCTTCCTCTGAATCACATAATTTTCTCTTGAAGATAAAATATGTTCATGTTCCTCAATCAAAAACTAAGCTCTCATACCATGTTAGATTTCGCTAAAACTCGGTGAACTCATTTGTAATTTTCTAGAGGAAAAAACCAAGAGATATAAACTACTGATATCATGGAAACCTAAATCACAAACAGACTGAGCTTTGTAACATCCATAATGGAAGATAAATCATAAGACAAATGTGACAACACATAACACAAGATATACCCAGGGAACACCAAATCTCGGGAGAACCTGCAACATTATGTGTATTTTATTATTCTTCTGTAATAAAATTTTTTCTTTAGATAATTACAACAAGGGAAAAATTTCCAATATGTCATAGGTGAAATACTCATCTATTCTCCAGCTAAATCGATTCCCTTCCTATGCACTAGATTTGTGAAATTCCTACACAAACCAACAATTCAACCAACCTTAATCGTTTCTCTTGGAACGACATAAAAGCATCATTTTCAACCATATTCGATCATAGGTGTTATATTCGATCATAGGTGTTTATGTGATTATAGATAATTGAAAACAATTCGAGACCTACAAAAGTGTTCTTCAGCCATGGCATTGGGAATAATTCCCTTGAGTCACTGGTCATAGCTTAAATGAGTGGTCATAGCTTAAATGAGTGATTTAACATAGTAGTTAAGCTACTCTTCAGTATTGTATTTAAATTTTTTACACCACGACAATGGAGTTTTTGTGAGCTTTGCATCTTTTTTTTACATATGTACTATATAAGATTAGACATTTGTAATTACAATTTATTGGAATTTCAAAATAAGGCGTAATTAGAATCGTATTTTTCAAATTCTCATTTTATCATTTAATCTGTGTTGAAAATCAATGTACCATAAAATTTCTAGCTTTGATTGCGTGTTAATATTTTTTATTACTTTTATTTAAATTCTGGTAAATAATTATATGAAAATGTAATTTTGAATTATTGAAACTGTATGATTTTAATTAAAGAGAAATTTTTGAAACAAAATTTAAAATATAAAAGTTAATTATTTAAGTTTTAAAAATTACAACTTTATCTATTATAAGAAAAATAAATAATTATGGACCCTCTATTGGAAATTCACACATTAATACTTTTCTTAATTATAGATTCCAAATAGATGATTGGTATTGAAAGATGTTGACATATTCTCGTAATGTCCTGTAGATGGATTCATGGATTTTCAAATAATAACTTCCTTGTATATCTAAATATTATGCTTAAGCAATGTTTAAATTAAATATTAACTAAGTATAATGTAGATTAATGAAAATTAGATTTACATACATTGAAAAAATACCTTGTAAAAGGTACACATCTTTGTAACCTCACATTGAAAAAGGTGCATATGGTTATGAAATGTTTGGTCATTTATCAAATGCCTATAATTTGATGCACATTCCTCATTTCCCCATGGTAGTTCATTCACACTCTTCACTATAATGTGTAGTAGAGTAACTACCTAGGGTTCCACCTTTGTTAGTCTCCTTGATGAAAGAAAAGATTTTCTTTATTCATCCACCTTAATGTTTTGTTGCATTTATGTATTTAATATGGTAGTTTTTTAATAAATGGTATTGTTTACTATACTATATTTTTATAAAGACTTACCATGATTAACAATTAATGAGAATTATGAAACACCTATTCTCGTTCACCTCTACTCGTCTTGGCGTCATGGTTATTAGCGTGGTTCCTCGACTTCCAAAACATACTCATATTAGCATTCTCATCCCTTGGTAGCATAAACAAATCCAAAAAAATTGAAAACCCATTCATGCCCCTTCATCAAAGCCCTGAATTCATTACTCTGTTTCAAATTCAATTCCTCTTTCACATATTCAGGTTCTTGGAGCATGATTTTAGATTTGGGTGGAGAACGCTAAGGTTTCTAGCATTGGAAACTCTAGCATTTTTGGCTAGGGCTTGAGAAGTGGAGCAGTTGGTTAACTTCTCCATAAGAAATCTTCAACATTATTGATTCGGGCAGTACCCATAATTTTATCGATTGTAAGTTAGCCAATGAATTGAATTGCTTCCTATATCTAGCACCATAGTGTCAATTGATGGTTGAAAGTAGAGGAAGCATAAATTGCTCTGGAAAGTGCCATAATATCAAGCCATCCATGGGAGAATATGTATTGAGTAGCCCAATGCTTTCCATTCCAATGGGTGGTGCTGATGTTTTACTAGGAGTCCAATGGCTACAATCTTTGGGTACAATAGCTTTTAATTTTCAGGAACTTTTCTTGAAATTTTTTTGGGAAGGAAAGAAAGTTGAATTGAGAGGTATCGAAGGAAAACTTGGAAAGGTAATCAACTCTAACAACATGACAAAGCTTCTAAATAAAGAACAACGGGGTGTAATTGCACAATTATGTTTACTAGAGGATCCCACATAGAAATCATGTATTTCTCCATATCTCCAAAACGTTTTGGACAATCATTCCAAGGTATTTGAGACTCTCAAAGGCCTCCCACCTATTCGTGATCATGATCATGCTATTCATTTGATTCCACCAAGTGTTCCTCCAAACATCAGCCCTTACATATATCCATATTCCCAAAGGAGTGGGAACTCATTCAAAATTTGCAGAAGATTACAAGAACTTGACAAGGAAGGAAAAATCATATTGGAACCTGAAGAAGTCACACAACCGAGAAATAGAAAACTACGAAATAGATCAATTTCAGAGTATCTCATCAAGTGGAAGAACTTACCCTCTGAAGATTCCACATGGGAGGACAAGAATTTATATAGAAGCATCAAGAACTACTCAAGCATTGAAAACAACACTTTTTGAACGAAAGGGGCATGTTAGGTCTCTATACTACTAGTGTAACCCATTATTGTTATTAGTACAACCCCCTTATTATATTGTTGTGCCCATGTAGTCCCCATACTATTATTATTTTGCCCCATAGAAGCCCACTATTGTTATTATTGTGCGCTTACATTATTATTGTTATGTCGGCTCTCATTATACTATGACAACCTAGACACTTATATATAGAAAGGAGCTCTTTTCATTTGTACCATTCAAGAATTGTTTATTTGTGTAATGTAAAGGAGGTTGCCCCCTCGAAGAGGCTGGATTCCAAGGCGTTGATCTATCTTTTCTATCTTTTTGTGAACTAGTTTCATAACATTATATCTCATTTGCATATAAAGATTAACTTTAAATGGTTAAATATATTGTTAATGGGCTTACACATAGTTAAATAAAGAATATCAATTTAAGAGATAATTACATTAGCTCGTTAATAAAATAATATCAATTTAGAAGATAATTAGCTTAGCTTATCCCTTGATCATCCTTTGAAGCACATCCTAAGTACATAGAAGCTCATAGTGGAACTCATATCCCGTAACGACTTTTTATATAAGGCATGTTTTGTATTTTGCAATTTTATTTCTCACTCATGGTCTATTGGAACCTCATCTAGGACCAAAAAACTTTATGTTCTTCCCATAGTAATTTCTAAGGCCTTGAGAGCAATCACCACTATACAATTATATGAGCAATAATATTTCACTTAAAATATGAATATCCCTTTTAAAAATCCCATAAAATCCCATGAGATAACTCAAGACTCTACTAATGACTTATAAGTCTTAGAAACTTCACCTCAAGTTTATTTCCCAAATTTTCTTTGTTTTACCATAGTTAAAATCCCCAATCCCCAAAACTTGTCCCTCTTATGAAAAAACTCTTAAAAAAACACAATATTTTTAGAATAAATATCTTAAAAAAAATTATATAAAATTTAACTTTTCTATCCTTCTACAAAAAAAACTCTTTAAAACCTCCATATTATTATTAGGAGAATTAAATATCGTACCCAAAATTATATATATATATAACTAAATATCGGTACAAAATTATATGTAAATTTAACTTTATTACCATAATTTATACTTTATCTTTTACTTTTTCAAATATGAACAATTTTTTTAATTAAAACGTGTAACATAAATTTCTTAAAGGCCTTTACAATGAGGTAATAAGCTACTTGTATATTGGAATGTGCATACTTTATTTGGCCATGAGCATTTCTAAAGCATGATTACGCTGCTAAATAACATGTGTTTACTTTCCCATCGGTTTAATCACTATGTTAAACTATGTTTACCTAAAAAGCTTTATTTCTGTGTACCATGGACCAGTTATTGTGATTCTGATTCAGTTAACTTGGGGTTAGGAATGGGAGTTGTCTATAATGCGATTTTTTGGAGATTCCGGTGACGGAATCCGGCGGAAGAAATGACGTTAAATCTTGATTTTTAGCAGTTAAAATGGTTTTTTAACTGCATATTTGGATTCAGCGCCCTGAAAAACCCCTGCGACCCATTGATTGTGCAGAAACCAGCTATCAAACATGGGATTCCAATGAATTGCTGCCGGATTTTGACCGGAAAAATCTGCCAGAAAGGCTTTCAAAAAGTCGCGTTATAAAATACTGCTTATGAATGAGGTTAATAAATTTATTAATTATTAATATTCGTTACTTCACAATGTCGCATTGCTCCATCCAAGTAAACGTACCTTCCTCGTCATCATTCACTTTCTGATAAGCACAGGCTATGTGGTCGCCGCAGCCACTCTGGAAACTGCACCAACGCGTTGTCCATTCGCTTAAGGATGTCCAATTAGCGCACCTCCGATCAAACACACCTTCCTCGTCGGTCTTCTCTATTGGATAAGGAGAGACCATGCAGGCGCACCGGCCATTTGGAAACCGCTCACGCGTGAACGCTGTTTCCACACAGTATAGCGTGTTTAATATTCAACTCTGGCTATATATATACCGGACTAATTCCCTAACATTACTTCATGTAATCTAATCTGCTCAGCAATTTGAGTATTGTAAGCGGGTAAAAGTCATTGTCTGCATTTTCTTACATTCCATCGGGATCTAATTATTCAAATCTGTATATAAGTGGTTTTCGAATTTCCTTTCAAACCGTTGTAATTGAAATCAATTTCGGAAAGGATGTCTGAGAATAAACACCATCACTTCTACCATCACAATAACCAGAACGCCAACTCGGAAGCGACGCCGTACGAGAAAGCGATAAAGGAGGAGAAGCACCATAAGCGAATGGAGCATTTAGGTGAACTGGGAGCAGTCGCTGCTGGAACGTTTGCACTGGTACTATATATATATCTCTTATTCTGTAATTTTTAGTAAGTTGATAAACTAAATCAACTTTATAGAGTTTACCTATACAATTATAGGATTACTAATTCTCTCATTGGGTATGCAGTACGAGAAACATAAAGCAAAGAAGGATCCAGAGAACGCGCACAGGCACAAGATTGAGGAGGAGATTGCAGCAACAGCTGCAGTGGGAGCTGGGGGCTATGCCTTCCACGAGCATCACAAAAAGAAGGCAGCCAAAAAGGAAGTAAAAGATCACCATTTCTAGCCACCTGCCCCCCGTACCTATGCTTTAAAACGGTTTTCATTCTTTCGCTGAAAAAGTCATCCGTCATGTTGACACTGGCTTCAGCTTCATTCCTTCATTGTATCTCTTTATGATCCTAATAAGCATTTTAACGTAAATACTTAATAGTATTGTGATGCTGTTATTGTTATTACTATTCGTATGGTGATTCTTAGTCGACCAACACCTCAATTCCAATTCCATACCTGCAAAATTGTCATAGCTTAAAAGAGTGATTTAACATACTAGTCAACCTAATTATACCATTGGGAATGAAAGATATCTCTTAATATCCTTCGACTTTAGAAAAATAGTTTTTCTTGTGTATCTAAATGCACTTATAATTAAAAACCGAATGTGTTTTTTATAATTGACTATACACAATAGTTTTTCTGGTGTATTTAAATGCACTTATAATTAAAAACCGAATGTGTCTTTTATAATTGACTATACATGTATAATGATGAAAATTAGATTCCACTACTTCAAAAAAAAATACTTTATAAAAAGTACATATTTTCAAAACTTGATTTTGCAAATGGATTTATAAAATGCTTGGCCATTTATCAAATGCCTAGATGTTCATTCACATTCCCCACTTCCCCATGACAAGTGGCTTAGCTGTTATGAATGTGGACTACTAAAATGCCCTCTCATTCTCATTCTCATTCTCCTCCACTCTCGGAATAAAAAATCCAAAAAATCTGATACCCCATTTATGCCCCATCATCAAAGCCCTTAATTCACTAATCTATTTCAACTTCAATTCTTCTATTCTTCCTTTAGATGTTTGGCTTCTTGGAGTAAGATTTGGGTAGAGAATATTAGGGTTTTTAGATCGGGTAACTTTAGCATTTATGGTGAGGGTTTGGGAAGAGCTTCTACTTGGGACTAAGAGTGGTGGAACTTCCGCTAAGTGGTGGAACTTTCGGTAAGATCCACTGATACCAATGGAATGATTATGGTGACAACAATAAAAAAATTATCGTAAATTTTGGGATTCTGTAACAACAATTTAATGATTTCAGATTGTTGTATTGGTAAGGTTTTATGTCATCCTTCATTGTGTGTTTTTTTTTTTTTAACAATTGTGCCATTTTTTTAACTTAAGAAAGGATGATTTTCTAGAAATTATCTCTCCATTCTAATCTGTCCCATGGATTTGTTTCATTTTAAATAATGTGTTAGCCTAAGAGCCTAAGCTTTTAGAATAATTTGATTTTTGATGTTACACATAAAATAAGTTGTGAAATATAATTGGATTGCAAATCACCCACAATTGGAAATAGGGAATTACATCAACCTGGACATGACTAGAAGCAAGGAATTGCATCAACTTATTTGGATAAGACAATAACTATAATTAGTACTCCAATAAACTCACTAACCACTTATCACTTAATCAAAAAAATAAACCTTCACCACTCGTCTAAGAAGCTTGCTTTTTGCATCACTAGAGCTCAAGACTACAAAATCAAGATGCGTACAATGTAGCTAGCGATAAATGAAGAACTCGAGCCCGTTCCTTTGGAATCATATTCCATAACTAATAACTTAGTTGATAATCGTATGTGCTTACTTGATTGACTATATTCTTGATAACAAATAATTCCTTTGGAATCATATTCCATAACTAATAACTTAGTTGATAACCGTATGTGCTTACTTGATTGACTATATTCTTGACAGGAAATAAGTAATTTTGAAGCTTGCTTATGAATGTTTTTTCTTAAATATTTTGTTCTTCATATTGAGCATCTTGATTTACTAATATGCTTCCTTGTATAATAATTAATTCACTAATTCACTAATATGCGAGCACTGACAGAAGTCAGATGCTACCTTGCTGACGGAGGAGAGTTAAACCCTCGGTTGCTATTACAACTGTCTAACGAAAAATGAAAATACGCCAAAGAATACCAGACGGATAGCGTTAATTTGATAGCTGTACAAAACAGTAAATGAGATTATTATGTCATTTCAAAAAACCATAGTCTCAAGAATACAGTGTTAGCGAGCACGGTAACACGAAGCCAACTCCGTCGAGCGACAAACTAGAGGGACATATGTTCATGTAATGTATATGGAACCCTGTGCATATAAATCGAGAAAGGGAAATATATTTATTGCATCCGAAATCCTGTGTATGAAACTAAGGTGGAAAATATATTCATATATACATATAAACCTGTGCATGCAAGAGAAAGAAGTATGCTTACATATATAAGATAAATCGAGTATACAATGCAATGAGAACCTTAAACATACATGTGAGGTGCGATATTATCCATAGCGGAAGGAAGGAACGGAATATCGTTATGGCTAACCATTCTGGATCATACAGTATATATAATGCTATCTAGTGAGCCGAGAGCACGCTATTCAAACATTACTGCATAAACAACATAATTATTACTAATCAATCCTAGCCAGTAAGACAGATGCATAAGAATACAGAGCAACGGCATGGGCAACCATTATAATTTGAGTCATATACGAAGGTGCAGATATAAAGAAATGCACAATCTATTACTTGATAGCATAAGTCCTTGCACCGTTGGAAAAATGATAAGAGAGAACAGAGTATATGTACATATTCATGGATACATAAAATGTGGACTGCCCTGAGGGCGCAGACAGAGCCACCGTCATAAAGCTATAAGTTTATACACAGTTCAATACTTGAGTGAAAAAAAAAACCTTGAACGAATTACAGAAGTTTACTTAAAAAGAACCAAACCCTCATTCAAGGTCTAGATTCATGAGCTGGGTCTACGCATCACAGCTAGACCCGAAACCCATAGTTAAGAACAGAAATGACAAATCATAAACAGAGTATGCCACAAGGGGCAACCGTGTGACCAAGCAAGAAACCTTAAAATACATGCAAGCGAACTATGTGAGTTCCGCCGTGCTCACTAACAAATCTGGCGGGTATGGACTCGACCAGTCTTAAAGGAGGAAACAAATACAAGTCTTGAGGACTCTCTGAGGAGTATACCTCGGCCGGTGCAGCAATAAGGCCCTCATGGAGCGGCAGTCTGCAACCATAACCTAGATAACCTTAAACCCTGAGGCGAAGAAGCTTATATAAAGGAACAGAGACAAGGTTTGAGCTTACCTGTAGCCGCTGCGAGGGGAAGCTGTCATGCACAGCTGCTTGACATTATCCATGGAGTCGCATCACCAGCTGCGTGCCTACGAGCTAAAAAAAACATTTAGAACTGTAAGGACTCGTGTGAAGATAAATTAACTGTAAGACTGAAGATTTCATAACCAATAAGTTTACCGTAAATACACAGGGAACATAGAACCAAAACATTACCTGTGTAATATTGAACACGACCACTACATAGCTCCGAAGTGGATACAGTCCATGAGAGTATAGTTGGTAAGATAGACCAGAGGCGAGGGGCTAAGACACAGCCGGAAGCAAACGAAACAATAAACCCTGTGACTGCGTTGCCAATGCTTTTGTAATGCTATAAACCCTGGATTGGATCTCCACCCTTCGATCCATGGGGGTAATCCTGACCGTTCATACAAGGCGAGAAGGTCAAGCGTGAGGGCCAAGAACTCCATAATCGATGCATCACATGGCCAAAGGAGTTCAGCAGTGCCACCTCGCACTATAAGGACGGGTGCCATTAAGACACAGATGTGCTGGCGCCTGCAGGAACTGCAGCAGGACCACCAGCGCCTACACTTCATTAAATACGCACAGCTGAGGTGGACTTACAGCTAAGCTCCACCGAAAGGTCAAAGGATTACACCAAGAACCATGACAAATATATGTTGCATGGCATTAAGCATGTCAACCTTGGTTACCATGAATACTTAACAAAGAGTTAATAAAGCGTTGAATGTGTGGTGTAGTAATTATATATATATGGTATATATGATAAAGCCATGGGAGAAAATATGCATCAAACATTCTAGTTGTATTAAGAATAACGTAAGATGAATAGTTATGTTAGCATGCAGTAATTTTTTTTTTTGTTTATGTATGTGGTGGAAATGTGACAAGTTGGTATCAGAGCCCAGTTTCAACACTATGGCCTCAGGCAAACATGTTTCACTGTGAAAGCCTACACCATGCATATGTAAGAGAGTTAATATTTCATCTAACTGTTGTTATGTTTATGAAGGAAAAAAAAAATACAGAATTACAACAGTTAACAGTTGAAGCAGTGAGGAGACAAAATGCAAGGACCCGGCAGTAATCCTCAGGAGAACCCGGAACTGTGGGTACAGTTGGGTGAGGCAACATGAAGCACCAATTTGGCAATACTGGAAATGGTTCAAGAATTGAAGAATGAAATGGCACGGTTGCGAGAGGAAAACACGCATTTAACAGTTGAACAATAAAGGATTCTGAAGAGCCTGTCGGACAGGCAGAATCCACCTCTATCTAACCCTAGCGTGGAGCAGCAGAGGATGACAGAAGAACAAAATTATCAGGTTGAACCTGAAATTTCAGAGGGTAAAGAGGATCATTCAGACAATGTACCAGAACAGCAAACTTCAAAACATCAGAGGATAGAATTGCAGGGAGAATTCCGGAAGATTAAACCCCCACATTTCGATGGCGAACAGGAGGAAGTTGCTGAAGCCTGGTTAATAAATATGAATAAATATTTTTAGTTGTATGAGTATGACCATAACTTGAAAGCGAGACTAGCAATCTTCCAGTTACAAGGTAAGGCAACCTTGTGGTGGGAAGAAATCAAGATTGTCAAGGGGGTCAGCGAGCGAACCATTACATGGGAGAAGTTCCAGAAATACTTCAAAGAAAGGTACCTGACTGAGCGCTTCTGCGATGAGAAGGCAAGGGAATTTCATGACTTAAGACTAGGCCAGCAGACCATGGACGAGTTCATTAATCGTTTTACCTCCCTGTTACATTATGTACCTTACATCAAGGAGGAGAAAGCTAAGGTCCAAAGATTTGTGAGCAGCTTACCTGCGTATATAAGGGAGAGGATTGAGTTTGACAATCCTAGGACTATGGATGAGGCTATTCGTAAAGCAAGGATCTGCTATCAGCAGAGTAAGCAGAAGGGGGATACTTAGAATAAAAGATGGAATGAAAAAAGGAGCAGTCGAATGGTTGGAAGCGGCAAGGGAGGTCGCAGCAATGGAAATAAGGGAACTGGTAAAGGATTAAATAGCAGATCTGTAACAAGAAGTGTGCCTCGAACTAGACCAGGAAGTGAAAATAGAGCGAGTGAGCAGCCTGCTAGACCAGAAGGTGAGGGAATGACCAGACCTCCAGTTCAATGTTGGGGCTGTGGAGGGCCTCACTATGTTAAAAACTGCCCACAGCGAAAGGGGACAGACCAGATATCCCAGATTCATGAAGCATCGACCGTTGGGGATGTGGCACGTAGTGTACCCAGAATCAATGCAGCGTTGGAGGACCGCCAAGCGGAGTACCAGCCATCCATGGTTGAATTTGAAGGTAAAATTTCAAACCTTTCCATAGCTGTTCTTATTGACTCAGGGGCTACTTTAAGTTATGTTAGCCCAAAAATAGTAGAACAGTGTAAACTGCAAGCTGAAAAGTTCAGGAATCCGTGGCTGGTCCAACTAGCTACAGGAGCCAAGAGACGAGTCTTGGCCAAAGTAAATAATTGCTCCTTAACCATAGCCGGACAGCCAATAGTGGCATATTTGAATGTACTACCGTTGGGTTCCTATGATATCTTGATTGGGATGGATTGGCTGGAGAAACACTGGTCCTTAGTGAATTGCAAGACAAAAACTATTTACTATAAGGATGACGGTGGGGAGCAGCAGGAGTTATAAGGAATCAAACATCCTGTACAGATTCGACCCATTACAACAACTCAGTTAGCTAAATGCATTAGAAAGAAATGTCAAATCTATGCTATTCAGGTGGGTTACGCTAATCAGAAGGATAAAACCGCCATGTTGGGTAACATTCCGGTGGTGCAGGATTTTGCAGATGTTTTTCCCGAGGAGGTACCAGGATTACCACCTAAAAGAGATGTGGATTTCACCATTGAACTGATTCCGAGGGCAGCACCTGTATCACAGGCACCCTACCATATGAGTGTACCAGAACTAACAGAATTAAAAATGCAACTGCAAGAACTGTTAGACAAAAATTACATCCGTCCCAGTGTGTCACCTTGGGGAGCCCCAGTGCTGTTCGTCAAAAAGAAAGATGGAACCTTTCGGATGTGCATTGATTATCGTCAGCTGAAGGGAGCGACGGTATTCTCTAAAATCGATCTGCAATCTGGTTACCATCAGATCAGAATTAAAGAGGAGGATATCGCTAAGACCGCTTTCAGAACGCGGTATGGGCATTACAAATTCGTGGTGCTACCTTTTGGTCTGACCAATGCACCTGCTACCTTCATGTGTTTGATGAACAGAGTGTTTCACAGATTTTTAGACAAATTTGTGTTCATATTCATAGATGATATCCTGATTTATTCCCGATCTAGGAAGGAGCATGAGGAACACCTAAGATTGGTGTTGCAAACTTTGCGAGAACATCAATTGTATGCAAAGTTTATTAAGTGTGATTTCTTCAAGGAAGAGATATAATACTTGGGCCATGTAATCACAAAGGAAGGAATTGCAGTAGACCCTGAAAAAATTAGAACTATAATGGAGTGGCCCATACCAAAGGACGTGGCAGATATTAGGTCCTTTATGGGGCTAGCGGGTTATTATAGAAGATTTGTCGAAGGCTTTTCTAGGGTAGCATACCCTATCACCTCCTTACAAAAGAAAGGAAAAGTGTTTAAGTGGACTTCAGAATGTCAGAAGAGCTTTGAACAACTCAAGCACTTACTCACCACAACACCCATATTGAGTATAGCTGATCCTAATAAGGATTACGTGGTCTACACTGACGCAAGTAAAGAAGGCGTGGGAGGGGTGTTGATGCAAGAGGGAAGAGTCATTGCATAAGAATCAAGGAAGCTGAAAGAACATGAGCAGAAATACTCTGCTTACGATCTGGAGTTAGCAGCTGTTATTCATGCCCTGAAAATGTGGAGGCACTATCTTTTAGGAAGAAAATTTCTGCTGCTAACAAACCACCACAGCCTAACAAATTATTTCAGCCAACCCACCTTAAACACGAGGCAAGCTCGTTGGGCTGACTACTTAAGTGGGTTTGACTTTGAAATTAAGCATTTAAAAGGAAAGGAGAACCGAGTGGTTGATGCATTAAGTCGAAAGGTACAATGCGTGTGCAAGATTTTAGTTAGTAAATGGCAAAGTACTTTATTTGAAAAGATAAAATCAACAGCTGAACGTGATGCTGTTTACCAGCAAATTAAACAGCAATTACAACAATTTTTTGGTAAGGAAACACAACAAGGGTATGAGCTGGATGATGCCGGAATGCTGTACTTTAACAAAAAGCTGTATGTACCCAATGAAGATGGTATTAAGAAGCTGATTCTGGATGAATTTCATATCAGCCATTATACTGGGCATCCAAGATACCAGAAAATGGTTATCGCTCTTTGGAAAGAATATTACTGGCCAAAAATGAAGAAGGAGGTAGCTGAGTATCTAGCACGATGTCTAGAATGTCAGCAGATCAAGGCGGAGTATTTGCATCCAGCAGGGCTGCTACAACCCTTACCCATTCCGAAATGGAAATGGGAGACTATCTCCATGGATTTTATAACTGGATTGCCTTGGACGAAGAAGAATAATGATTCCATTATGGTGGTAGTGGATAAATTGAGTAAGGCAGCACACTTCATACCTGTGCAATCAACATATAAGGCTATGGAAATTGCTCATATTTTCATGCAAAATATATTCAAATTGCATGGACTTCCGAAGGTAATCATCTCTGACCGTGATGTTAAGTTTACATCAGCCTTTTGGCAGACACTATTTGCTGAACTGGGAACGCAGCTGAACTTTAGCACAGCCTATCATCCCCAAACAGATGGTCAAACGGAGCGAGTGAATCAGGTTGTAGAGGACATGCTGAGAGCATGCGTTATGATGAAGCCAACCTAATGGGAAGAATATCTCCACCTGGTCGAATTTGCATATAATAATGGGTATCACTCCTTAACTCAGTTGAGTCCTTTTGAGGTCATGTATGGGTGGAAGTGCCACACACCCTCAAGTTGGGGTGGACTTGAGGACAAGTTACGAATTGGTCCT
>APFE030229290.1:10532-29335 GCA_000404065.3 Pinus taeda
ACTGTTCAGCAGATAACCTCACAACTACAGGAATAGGAACCTTCACCGGTTTACTATCCTGCATATTAAACCTCTGTAGTATTGTCTCGACATACTTCCTCTGGTTTAACCAGAGCTTCCTCTTTGCCCGATCTCTTTTAATTTCCATGCCCAAAATATAGTTTGCAGGACCGAGATCTTTCATGTCGAATTTGGAGGACAATTGGGTGGTCTTCAAATCCTGAATAATTTCTTTGTCATTTCCAACCAACAACATATCATCCACATACAAGACCAGATAAATAACACGGTCACCAATTAATTTAAAATACACACAATGATCTGCTTGGCTTCTGGTGAAGCCAAGTCCCCGTATAAATGTATCAAATTTCTGATACCACATCCTTGTTGACTGTTTTAACCCATACAGAGACTTCTTTAACTTGCATACTAGTTCTTTCTTACCCTTCACCGCAAAGCCTTCAGGTTGCTTCATGTAGATTTCCTTTTCCAAATCCCCGTGAAGAAATGTTGTCTTCACATCGATCTGTTCTACCTCAAAATCAAAAGCAGCAGCAACAGATAAAAGTAATCTAATAGAAGTTACCTTGGCAACAGGAGAAAAAATATCACCAAAATCAATTCCCGGCACCTGGGAATACCTTTTGCTACCAACCGAGCTTTGTATTTCTCCACCTTCCCTTCTGCATTTGCCTTCTTCTTGAACACCCATTTGCTGCGAATGGGTTTCCTTCCAGCCGGCAACTCCACCAGATCCCAAGCCTCATTTTTGTGCAAAGATGCCATTTCATCAACCATGGCCTCTTTCCAGAGTTTTCCATCCTCTAAATCGACTGCTTCCTTCACAGTTCTGGGATCAACATCAGTAACAGACAAAGCAAAGTTTGAACAGAAAGCAGATGGACTATACCTTTCTGGCTGCCTTCTTTCTCGAGCTGATCTTCTCACAGCCGGAGTTTGTGGCTCTTCATCTTCTGATTCCTCCTCTGCTACAGAGTCTGATTCTTCCTCCTTTAGTTCAAACTCTATCTTCACAGGTTCCTTTGGTTGGACTTCATGTTTAATAACATCTTTCACCTCTCTGAACACCACATCGCGGCTATACACAACCTTCCGTGTGACTGGGTTCCAAAGTTATAACCCTTTAAACCATCCTTATACCCAATAAAGATGCACTTTTCAGATTTACTATCCAACTTGGTTCAGTTCTCCTTTGGAACATGTACATATGCATCACATCCAAATACCCTCAGATGTGAAAGAGAGGGTTTCTTACCAGGCCATACTTCTTGTGGAGTCTTATCCTCCAACGCTGATGAAGGTGACCTGTTGACCAAGTAACATGCAGTATCCACCGCCTTTGCCCAGAATTCCTTTCCTAACCCGGCACCACTGAGCATGCTTCTTGCCCTTTCCATCAACGTCTTGTTCATTCTTTCTGCGACTCCATTTTGCTGAGGTGTATATGGAGTAGTATTTTTCCGTGCTATACCACACTTCTTACAGAATTCTTCAAATTCCTTGCTGCAAAATTCTCCACCATTATCTGTCCTCAGCACCTTTATCTTCTTCTCTGTCTGATTTTCCACCAGAACCTTAAATTCTTTAAACCTGTCAAAGACTTCAGATTTCTTCTTAAGGAAATATATCCATGTATTCCTTGAGAAGTCATCTATAAATGATACATAGTACACAGACTTACCCAGTGATGGAACTTTCACAGGTCCAAACACATCACTGTGACAAGCTCTAATATTTGTTTCGTCCTCTTACCACCAGAGGGGAAACTCACCCAATTCTGCTTCCCATATACACAAGTTTCACAGAAATCAAAATCCAGAGAGCTATTACTCATACCTTCTACCATACCTTTACCATGAAGTATTCGAAGGCCCTTCTCTCCAATATGTCCAAGCCTTTGATGCCACAACATGGTCTTCTCTCCAGAGACCACTAGATTTTCTACTCCATTTTGAGGAATCATAGAACTATTGCACCCGTCAACAACAGTGCTACCTTGCAGCTTGTACAGAGTTCCAATCCGAACTCCCCGCATCAATACCAGTGCTCGTCGAACCATCTTGCAGGTATCCTTCTCGAACACTGTCTTTACACCTGCATCATCCAACTTGCTTACAGAAATCAGATTTCTGGCCAACGCAGGAATATGCAGAACACCCGGAAGGGTTCTAAACCTTCCACCTTGCAACTTCAACTTTACTTTTCCACGACCAATGATTCTAGCCTTCCTATCATCTCCTAAGAAGACATCACCACCATCGTATTTCTCATACTCGCAGAACCATCTCTATGGGGAGTGAAGTGAAAGGATGCACCTGAGTCAATCAACCATGCCTCATGATCTACATGTGTACTTGAAGAAGCCAAGTACACATCCCCACCTTCATCTGAGGTGGTTTTCGCCTCTGCAGAAGGAGCATCATCAGATCCTTTTCCTTTATCAGGACCTTTAGATTTACACTCCCTTCTGAAGTGCCCTTCCTTTCCGCATTTCCAGCACACCACCTTTGTAGGTTTTCCTGGAGATTTAGATCTCCCTCTAGATTTAGATCTCCCACTCGATGACTTATTTTTGTTTCTGTTCTGGGACCGTCCTCGTACAGACAAGGCATCACCATTCTGGTTGTCCATATTTTTCCGTCTCATCTCCTCCGTCAGCAAGGCTGAGACTATTTCATCAAACTGCAAAGCAGTTGCATTGCTACCTATTGCAATAACCAGACTATCCCACGAATCTGGTAGAGAACATAACAGACTGATGCACTTATCTTCATCTGAAATTTTAATATCAACAGATGATAACTGACTTACCACAGTATTAAACGCATTCATATGCTCTGTCACTAAGTCTCCATCTTTCATCCTCAGGTTATACAGCTTTTTCCACAACAATAGTTTATTCACCAGAGACTTAGATTGGTACAAAGTCCCTAACTTGTCCCACAGAGCCTTCATCGTAGCTTCCCCTGATACATTCAACAATACTGAATCTGACACACACAATCGTATTGTGCTCCTTGCCTTCCGATCCAACTTCTTCCATTCTTCATTGGTCACTCCCGTTGGTTTAGTGCCTAGATCTACCGCAATCCACTGATCTTTATGCACCAACAGATCCTCCATCTTGAGTTTCCACAACTCAAAACTCTGACCATTGAACTTCTCAATCTCTATCTTTTCGCTGCTCGCCATCTTCTTTCACCACCAGAATCGATCTCGCAGATCTCCCACGAACAGGGTCTACCACAGGCCCGAGTGAAACCCCTCAGAAACAAAGGCATCCCCTTGAAGCCAAAACAACTCTGATACCAAATGTAGGTTTTAACCCTGTACAGAAATTACCTGCATACGAATTCTAAAACAAAGAAAATAAGAAATGCGAGAGCATAACACATAAAACACATATGCACAGAGATTTTCCCCTGGATCCCAAAACCAAGACTACCAGCTTGATTTTTCATTATGTTCCTTTCAATGTTACAATACATATTTATACATGCTGAAGCATACAATACCATGGACCGAAAACCATCGCGTCCAAAACCATGGACCGAAAACCATAGGTAGGTTCACCCAACCTAATATAGGGTCCAAAAAAAATTTCGAGGGGCGCTCCTCACCCCCCTCAAACCCCTAGATAGGGGGGGTTGCCACCCCCCTGCTGCGCAATCGGCGCAATGAAGGGGGGGCTCTGCCCCCCCTCTAACCCCCCAGTTCACTACATGGGTTAGTCGTGGAAAGAATATAACACAACCCAACAATGGTTTGGTTCATCATAAAATATATTGGATGTAAAAAGAATCTTGGACCATATATAATATTAATTTGATTAGTTTTCAATTACTAACAAAGTTCTTGTAATTATTTACGAGTTGATTTTTAGTTTCTACTTATTAGTAAATGGTTGCGACCACAAGAGGGATTTGTGGATTTGAATTAATTATTGTTTATCCTATTCTCAAAGAAAATTTATGTATAAACAAGATTTCCTTCTCCATTTCAAAGAGAGGAATCCTAGAACATATGTCTAGATTGTGATGGAATAGAATAAAATCTCTTGGTACTTATCTTCACATGGTTTTTCATTATTTAGTTATATTAATAGTATGTCTTGATTTAGCAAACAATGTTATAGAGTGGGTTGCTAACTTGTTTTGGGAGGATTGGGCTCACTCCAAAGAGATCATGGTATCCTTTTCATTTCATACGTATTCATTTATTTTCTTTATGCAAGTATGTTTCACTTTATCAAAGATTGCTAACGATATGAGTAATGGTTCATGGAAAGAAGAAGTATCATCCATGTCAAGAGACAACTTGGTGACAACAATGTCTTAGTAACATGTTGATGTTTATATACATGGTCATTTCTAATATTAAATTAGCTTCTTTTGAGTTTATGAAGTGTGGTGTGTTTCATTTATGCAAGTTGATTCTAAGCTACAAGAAAGCATCCACTTAAATTGTTATTCAATGAACTAAACATAGTGTTCCATGAACACTCAAACTATTAAGAGCGAATGATTATAATGATTTATAGATCTACAATTCATGTAAATTCCAACTCAAGTGAAATGTACTCTTGTATTGTTAGATAGTTTGTTGATATGCACTTGATTATGAGTTTAATTTGTACTTTGGAGTCATTTTCTATTAGAGTAGAATTTGATCCTAGACATATAGTGTTTGCATCTCACAAGATTACATACCTCAGATTAATAATATAATGTAATAGGATTTATACATATAAATTGACTAACATTTTTTGCACAGTTTCTGGGGAGATGCTAAAGGGATTAGAGCATCAATAGTTTATTTATTGCATTTTCTGCATTTGATTTTGTTGTGCTAATATTTATGACTTGGAGGATGAGAAACAATAAGAAATAAATATGACTTCACTTGATAATTTATGTAGTGTAACAACCTAATTCATTCACTTTAGTGACTTTGTTCGAGACCTTGTCATGGTGGAACATCGTGCTTCTTTGATATAAGTTTGTTTCCTTTTAGTTTTCTAAAGATCGTGTTATTTCCAACATAGAATTTATCATAAACATTTTTTGATAATTTTTATTTGTGGTGCAATAAGAACCAATTCATCCACTAACCATTGGAAAGAGAATGCATTTGAAGGAGAAAGAATAAGAAAAGTTCAAGGCAGTGAGCTTAAAGCATGGTAGTCTACACTTTGATTTAACAAATTTCTCAAATTACTACAAGTTTTATAAAGGCCATGATATAAGATTTACAAGATGGATATTAGATATTTTTGGATTAATTAACTCTTAACATCATTGTAAACATAGTCACCAAAAATTTCATATACCCAAATCACAATTTAGTAGAAAATGCTTATTTTTTAATTTTTGTGGCAAATTGACTTAGAAAACCTCTTCAAAGTAGAGTTAATACAATCAATATTTGAGTAAATAAATGAGGGAATTTTTTAAAATTGCTTCTATGGGATATATCCCTTTAGATATAGTTTCCAACCCAACTATAATTATCTCATCTAGATATCGGATAAAAAACTTGTGCTCAAAACATAGTTGGAATAATCAAATTTTGAAGGATTAAATGACATAATTTTTAAAAACTTTCTATGGGAGATAGGCATTGGAATATAGTTTCTAGAACAACTAGAATCATCTCATTTCGATATAAAATGAAAAACTTATGCTCAAATTAGTGATTGTTTATCATAAAATTTTCATTATTAAATTATGAATTTTAGGTCTATTCATAAGGAAATTTTAGACACCAAATCATTATATTTTAAAAAACTATTTATAGAGGTATAGATACTTGAATATAATTTAATTTCCAAGTATAACCATCTTAATCAATCGTCAAACGAAATTTTTTGGTTCAAAATACTAATTGTTAGTCTAGGCATAAATTCATACACAACTTGAGCATACATGTTGTTCTATAACATATTTGACATATCACTTTAAGTAATTAGAAAAAATAGTTAATATTGGATAGCCCTATGAATCCTCTTCAATATGGCTTTATACCGCTCAAATTGGACACCAATGAATATTTTATCAATAAAATATGACTGGGAGGTCTAGGTTGGCTACCACTTCTCAACAGGTAAAAAAATGCATTTTCCTTTATTTGTTGTTTCTTTGATTTGTTCATATGCACTATTTGTCAATTTTTTTCATAATTCTTGGATGAATAGAGACTGTGCACATCTCTTCCTTCATCATCTCACATTTTATTACAGGTAAGTGTTATGTTTTTTCAAGTCTCGAGAGGATCAAGAAGGTCAATCTATGTGCGAGTGATTTTTGAAGCCAAAAATTCATGCCTTGAAAGGGGAAATTTTCTCCAGAACTCCGTAAAATACAATTCAACATCCTAATAATTCATTAGAATAGAGATACACTTATTTTATTCTAACAATTATTCTAGATTCTCTAACCCTAATACAAATCTAGTAGCCCTCATCATTTGTTGGTATTCTTGCATGCCTCCAAGAGAAAATCTTCCATATGGTTTTTTTTGGTGATGCCCTGATATGGTTTTGTGTTGATCAGGTCAAATCCAAGATATATGAGGGAAATTCCATCTCCATGTAAAATTTATATCCAACCTTTTTCCAAAGGGAATTCTCTTGATGACATTCTCTTCAAGTGCCATGATTTGAAGATCAAAATCCTTAGAGCTTGTTGCAAATATTTTAGTTGTTGACCAACAAAATCAACAATAAAAATTTTTTGAAGATGGATCAAAGATCAAGAAAAATGAAGAAGAAGACTAGTTTCAAAATAGAAGTCAAACTCCATACCATGTGAGGTTGCATCCACCATACTGTTACTAACTCAAGAAGCCTTCGAAAAGTCCTATTGTTCATTATGCCATGGTATGTCCATATATTACTTAAGCTTAAACACACATGCATACTAAATTCAATAAAATTCCCTTGTTTAATGTGGTTAACCTTCAAATTCCAACCTTTTCCATTGTAACAACCCTCAATTAAAAGTTCATATAATAGAAGTTAATAAAGGAAAAATAAGACCATGGTCAAGGGACAATTATTCCAAGCTGAATGTTGGGAAAAATATACTAGTGGGAATCACTTGATGTGTTTATGGCTAAGAGAATTTGGCAAAGGCAATGGCAATGGCTTTGAAAATTCAAAAAGGTATTGTTGGCATTTATTTATGAAAATAATGGAAATTAGGAGAAAAGGAAGGTGAAAGGTTACAGGTTGCATGTGAGGAGTAAACTAAAGGAAAATTAAGGAAAAATGAAGAAATTAGAGGCATCAAGAATAAAAAGATAACAGAGGATTAGTTGGTAGCCTTTTTTAAGTTCAGTTTTGGAATTAGTTTTCAAATAGGTAAAGAGCACCAAGAGGGGAAGGAAATAAATCAAGCAAAGGAAGGACAAGACAAGCAAAGGAAATCAAGGATCAAGAAAGGAATATTTGAATGAACCAGCTTCAGTAGGAATACTTGCAGGTAACAGGTTACATGTATGATTTCCTAACTGGTTCTGATATGCATGGTATGTGCATGTTGGTATTTGGTTCTCTTATGTCATTGGCATGGGTTTTTTTGGGTTTGATAGTGGATTTTAGCCTAAACATGACATTTTCAGGTAGCCATGGTGTGATGGGGTTGTTCTCGATTTGAGCTTTGGATTGTTGGAATATTTTGGATTCGGGTGAGGTGGTCTTAGGAAAATTCCCAAAGTCCTAGGAATCCCTTGACCGGTAATGGTAGGATACATGGTAAAGCCTAAGGGTGGAGACAGGAAATTTTCTCAAGGTATTGAAGAAGAAATTTTGAGGCATACAAGCTCAGTTTGGTTTTGTGATCACGGGGCCGGTTTAGGTGAGATCATGGTATGATGAGGGTGGAGGTATTTTAACCTATGGATTCCCTTGGTTGTGTATGGATTGGTTTATGCGAGATCCCAGATTCATGCTTGGAATATGGCACAAGGGTGATTGGTTGAAATAAATATTTGGTCTAGCCAATTTATGGTCGAGTGTTATGTGGAAGTCTCGAACCTGGTTGGATTTTTCCTATGTCTAATAAGAGCGAAGTTTCTCTCACTTTTGATGAGTAAATGTACTTGTTATTATGTGCATTTAATGCTTGTTCTATCATTGTTATTTTTCTGGTTATAATCATGGTTTATGAAAAACCTTGGTTACAGTTATAATCATGTTTGGTTGATAAATGAATGGTTAATTAATGCATGAACTAATTGGGATTATGGAAGCTATTGTGAGAATACATTAGTCCTTCTTGGTAAACCTCAGATAAGTTTCATATCTCTATGTTTAGATATGCATTCCCGACCTGTATATTTCATGTTCTTCATGTGTTTGATGGAATTTATATCATGGTTAGGCTTGTTTAGGTCAAGCCCTTGATAACGTTTTGTGTTAGATGCTTTATCTTGGTGTCATTTATTACCTTGGAGAGTCTCATCAAGTTCTAGGAAGTGGTTTGGAGACTAGCACTAAAAATCTGGCTTAAATCTCACAATCTTTGGCACAGAACTGGCTGAAAAAGACTGCAGTCTCTCCCTTGTAGGAATTATGGGGGAGACTGGAGTGTTACAGTTGCATGCATTCCTTGTCATGGGAGAAACTGTGGGTTTAATTCATTGAAAAGATAGGTTAAATCAAGGTTTGGGAACCTGTAGAGGTGGATTAGCTCCTTGAGGTCCTATAGCACCTGAGGGAAGTCAATAAGGTCTCAAGTTGTCGAATCCATTTCCTTGATGTCATATAGGAGGTTGAGTCTTATCATAGTGACCCTTAGCTCATTTTTACCCAAGCAAGATGTGAAAGTGGGTAAATGTGAGAGGAGGAGGTTACAAAGTGGGATCGGAGCACGGTTCAACACTTGGACTAGACAGGCTAGATGCATATTGTTATGCATGCATTGTCATGGTTAAGGTTATCATGCATTAGATCATTTCATGTAGTTTATGTCATAATGATGCCATTGGTATGTTATGACGCTGGCATTTTTCTGAGATAGAGTAGGAGATGCAAATCATCAAAGCAAAGTTGCAGCACTAGACTTTGAGGTAAGATCAAACCGCCATACATGTATTGTATGTTTGGCATGCATGTATGTTGGTTAATGGTCGTTATAAGGATTAGGGTTACTTGTAGGATTGTCATTATATTGTATTGTCGTTACATGTATTATATATGTTATTTAATCAGTGTGTTCATAAGTGCATGTGTTGGTTGGTCATGAAGGATAGTAACTTGTTGTATGCATTGTTGTCATATTCATGATGGTTATGGTCATTTTACTTAGGATCTTGATTTTATGTGTATCATGCTAATTTGGATTGGCCTATGTAGAGGGTTAGGGTTATGAAATTCAGGTATGAGTCGATAGGATTTTGATATTGTGTCATAATAATCTAGTTTGATTGTGCATATGTGATTGTTATGCATGAATGACAATTGTTTATGAGTTTATGATGTGAACATGTTAGCTAGTTACTGTTATGGATATCATGACCTTAATTATGTTTGGGTTGATAGATTGTGAAGTTAGATCATGTTAATCTAGATTGATTGTGCAAACAATATAGCCTCCCTTGAGATACATTGAGGTATGAGTTTTCTTATGTCATCTACTTGGTGCTTGAATGTTTGATTATGTCATCTATTTGGTGTTTGAGTGTTTGTTGTATATTATGTCGTCTATCTATTGGTTGAATGTTTGACTAGTTGCATGATATCAGTTTGTATCTACAAGATTGCATGAAGGATGTTGTTTGAGATGTTTTCACTAACACATGTGTTGAGAAAAACTGATATGTATTTTAGTGTAAGTGGGTTCTAGTTGCAGTATTATGACTAATGACTATGATTTGATTATGACATGGTTGTTAGTCTTGGTAAAGGTTGATTTCAATTAATGCACATGATGTATTGATCCTTGGAATGTGTGACTGACATGTGTGAGCAGTTGCAGGGTAACATGGTTGGTATTAGCGTGACAAGGTAACAGTTGATTTGTTTATGTGACTAAAAGTTGGGTGATGTGACAATAAATAGTAAGACTTGATTGCAGCAAGGTAGAAGGAAAAAGAGAGGAATTGGGTGTGAATTCCTTTGGCTATGTTTGGAAACCACAATTCCAAATGAATGAGTGCTTGCATGAATACAAGAAGTCTTCTTAACCCTAATCGTGTCTCACATCATGAGGATGTGTTGTATTCATAAATATGTATTTGACAGGTATAACAATTGGTTCTAGTTATGGTTGGATTCTTAAAGGATTTGGAATCCCTTGAGAGATGGTATGGATGTGTTCAGTTACAAGGAAGCGTGCTTGGCATAGTAAGGTAAGATATTTGGTATATTTTTATATTTAATTATACACTAACATTTATGTGTCGATGGCAGTATGATGCAGGGGATTGCATGGAAAAAGAGGTTTCCATGGAATCTGGTAGAGGGATCAGGTAGATATTTCCCTTGGAAGCATTGGGAACCCATGGGGATTGAATCATGGTGTTTGTTGCTAGTCTTGTGATTTCGATTCTTTGTGATTTTTTTGCACTTGATTCATATTTTTGCTTATGTCTGGTGTACGGCCATGCCTTTTTGTTTGTGGTGTTGTATTGTCATTGGTTTGTCATGGTTTTTCTTCTTGATTGCTTTTATATTTTGAGGTTAATGGGAATTGGTCAGGAAAGAGGAAATTTAATGGAACTCGGGGAAATTTGTGTGGAATTCAATAGGTAATGAAATACCTAGATGAAGTATGGTGCATGTCTAAGGGAAAGTGAAGGTAAGAATATGACAACTGGTTGGACTGGTTGGGTCCATTGGGATAAATGGACAGTGGCAAGATAGTCAAGAGAAAGGTGAGAGAAAAGGTAAAGAAAACAGATTTGAGGTGTCATATGCCTAGCTATGTTGGGAACTATTGTTTTCGATGTTGTGCATATTATGCACTAATAAAAGGAGTTCTGTTAACCTAGACCTTATGATATCTAGTAATGATGTTGTGATCATGATTATGTTTATGTATATATATGTTTAGATGTATATGTATGTATGTATGTATGTCATTGTCTGACACAAGGCCTTTAGGGACCATGATTTTTTTTATGATAATGTTTATATGTATGTATGTATGTATGACAAGGTTGTCAGGGATCATTCTTGTGGAGGAATGATTGCTTATGCAAGTGAATGTCATGAAGAGGTCCCTGGCTATGGGGAATCAAGTGGGAAGAGTGGCCTGACAAATCTATGAAGTTAGTATCATGTGTATATGATTTTATATTACATGTTTATACTATGAAAGTGTTTATGTTATAGTGGGTAATGTTGAGGGATACATTAGTGGAATGAAAGTAGTGTGATATGCGACATGTTGGGACAATCATGGATAGTGGAATGACACTAGAAGTAAGGTTTCCTGGTAGAGACAATGTGGTTTCTGGATGTGCAATACTATGGTTGTGTATATGTTGTACATGATGTACCTATGGTGTTGCGTATGTGTTGTATATGTGGTGATATGTACATATGGTGTTGTGTACGTGTTGTATATGTGGTTCTATGTACATATAGTGTTGTGTACATGTTGTATATGTAGTGTTGTTTACACATGGTGTCGTGGGCATAGTGGATATGTGATGTTGCGTACATGTGGTGTCATGGGCATATTTGATACGTTGTGTTGTGTACATATGGTATTGTGGGCATGTGGATATGTAGTGTTATGTACATATGGTGCTATGTGTATGTTGTACATGTGGTTGTGTGCATGTGGTGTTGTGTACATGCTGTACATGTGGCAATGTGTGCACGTGGTGTTGTGTACACGTTGTGCAGGTGGTGTTGTGTACATTGGGTGTTGTGTACACATTGTGTAGGTGGCGTTATGTACATGTGGTATTGGGTACACGTCGTACATGTTGTATTGTGTATATTTGGTATGGTGCTACGGGTATTGTGTAGTCATTGTATTGGTACATGTGTATTCATGGTATTGTATGGTGTATATGTATATGTATTGTGTTGTACATTAGGTGTAGGTGTATGTGTTGTGTTGTACATCGAGTGTAGGTGTATGTATTGTGTTGTACACCAGGTGTAGGTATATCTATTTTGTTATACAATGCGTGTAGATGTATGTGTTGTGTTGTACACCGGGTCTACGTGTATGTGTTGTGTTGTAAACCTGGTGTTGGTGTATATGTTGTGTTGTACAACGAGTGTAGGTGTATGTGTGGTGTTGTACATTGAGTGTAGGTGTATGTGTTGTGTTGTACACCAGGTGTAGGTGTATGTGTTGTATTGTACACCAGGTGTAGGTGTATGTGTTGCAGTGTATATTGTGTATGTGTATATGTTGTACAGTATGATGGGACATACATGTATGGTATTGCTTGTCCATTGTTGTTGCTCTTGAGGGTTGAGATGGTTTAGTCTCAACATACCCTTCTTGCTATTGAGGGTTGAGGTGGTTTAGTCTTGACATACCCTTGTTTCTCTTGAGGGTTGAGGCAGTTTAGTCTCGGGATGCCCTTGTTGCTATTGAAGGTTGAGGTAGTTAGTCTCAGGATACCCTTATTGTTGATATTGAGGGAGGAGGCAGTTTAGTCTCTAGATTCCTTTGTTAATTAAAGAGAAGGCACTGGGTGCTTGCCGAATTTGGCAACCAATTTAGTGTGTGTACGGAAAGGATAAAGAACAAAGTTAGAAGCAAAGAATCATGGAAATATAAGTATCTGCATTTTATTTCTTTTTTTAATAATGCATGTGATCTATGATTCTGATTTATGATGATTGCATGCGATATGATTTTGACTATGATGGTTGCATTTTAGCTAACTAGATGTGATATGTTTATTTTTATGCAAACAAACATGGAAAATTTTAGGGGCTAATATTCCCAAGTGAGCTAATTTTCCATGATTTTTCCAAAAAAAGGATTCGCCAAATTCCTTTTATTCTAAAAATGATTCTCCCAAATTTTACAGTATAAAGTTATTTTACCTTAAAAATCGCCAAAATCATATGGACTCTACTTATAAAATAATTAGATATTTGGATATTTTTATAAAGATATCAACAAACATTTTATAGTTTTCATATTAAACACTAGTGTGAGTCATCAAAATTTATAAACCTTAAAATAACTTTCCATCCTTAAAATTTTGTCTGCAAACAACTAGTTTGACTTACTGTGACAGGAAGTAAATAGAATTACAAGTGTACCTCATTGATGGGCCACCAATGAGGTGTGATTTGAATTAGTTTAAATTCCTTTTAGTATAATGGGAATTATGTGCTTAGTATAGGAAGCGGGGAAATGCTCGATTGGGGTGGTTGGAAATGGCTACAAGAATTAGTAGCAACAACAAATGGAATTGGAATAGGTAGAAATATGTTGGTAAAGCACTTTAGGAGCAAGACCATTATGGGACATTGGTACCAAGTAGTGTCGAGTGATTTCCATGAGCATTCTATGGCTCGTATGATGGTTTTGAGGCAGGGATATGCCATGGTTTTTGGACCTTCTGATGTGAGGAAACCTTGCAGAGGGATGGATTTCCAGGGATCAGGGATGTCAGGGAACTTGGAAGGTGAGTGACTGCATGGAAGGGGTGGTCGCACGATTGTAGCACTGGACATTGGATGCATGTTTGACTTTGGTAGTGGATTATTTACTTCTTGGGAAGGGGGTGAATCTTGGTATTAATTTTAGGATGGAGGTGTGAGCCTCTGGAATCCCTTGTTGCAAAGGTAGACACCATATCATTTTATTTTTCGGTTGAGAAAATGTGCATATGTGTATATTAGTGTAAATATTATGTTGAGCTAGATTTATAAAGCTCCATTGTTAGTATGGTTATTTGTTGGTTGAAGAAGATGTGCATGAGTGTATATGTGGTTGTTATTGTAAGTACCATAATGAGTTGTATTATAAAGCTGCAGTAAGCGGTATGTTGGTTTTCTTTTCAGCAGGTTATTCAATGTAAATACTACAATGAGCTAAGTCATAAAGCTCCATGGGTAGTATGTTTTTATCTTCAATGGTCTTGATGGTTGTAGGTGTCATTGAACACTGAGGACGGTGTTCCCCTAACGGGGAGGGGTTTGTAACAACCTTGGGTTAAAAGTTCATGTAATAAAAGTTAATAAAGGAAAAATAAGACCACGGTCAAGGGACACTTATTCCAAGTTGAATGTTGGGAAAAATATCCTAGTGGGCATCAATTGATGTGTTTATGGCTAAGGAAAATTGGTAAAGGAAATGACAAAGGATTTGAAAAGGAAAAAAGGTATTATTGGCATTTATTTTTGAAATTAATGGAAATTAGGAGAAAAGGAAGGTGAAAGGTCATAGGTTGCATGTGAGGAGGAAATTGAAGGAAAATTAAGGAAAAATGAATAAATTAGAGGTATCAAGAATAAAAAGACATCAGATCATCAATTGGTATCCTTTTGTCAGTTCAGTTTTGGAATTAGTTTTCAGAGAGGTAAAAAGCACCAATGGCAGAAGGAAAGCATGCACACAAAGGAAGGACTAGGAAAGCAAAGGAAACCAAGTATCAAGCAAGGAAAGGTTGGATAAAGCAACTTCAGCAGGAATACTTGTAGGTAATAGGTTGCATATATGATTTCCTAGATGGTTTTGACATGCATGGTATGTGCATGTTGGTATTTGGTTCTCTTGATGTCATTGGCAGGGGTTTTACTAGGTTTGACAATTGATTTTAGCCTAGCCTCGCCATTTTAGGATAGCCATGACTTGATGGGGTTGTTCTCAGTTTGAGCTTTGGATTGTTGGAATATTTTGGATTTGGGTGAGGTGGTCTCTGGAAAATTCCCAAAGGCCTAGGAATCCCTTGACCAATAATGGTGGGATGCATGGTAAATCCTGAGGGTGGAGACAGAAGATTCCTTAAGGTATTGGAGAAGAAATTATGAGGCATCCAAGCTTGGTTTGGTTTTGAGATCTTGGGGCCAGTTTAGGTGAGATCATGGTATAGTGAGGGTGGGGGTGATTTAACCTCTGGATTCCCTTGGTTTTGTATGGATTGGTTTATCCCATGAGATGCCACATTCATTCTTGGAATATGGCATGGGGGTGATTGGTTGGAAGAAATATTTGGTTCAGCCAATTTATGGTCGAGTGATATGTGGAAGCCCCGAACCTGGTTGGATTTTTCCTATGCCTAATAATAGCTAAGTTTCGCTTCCTTTTGATGAGTAAATGTACTTGTTATTATGTGGCTTTAATGATTGTTCTATCATTTTTATTATGCTGGTTATATGTTGGTTATAAGCATGGTTTATGATAGACCTTGGTTACGGTTCTTATCATGTTTGGTTGATAAACGATTAGTTAATGCATGACCTGATTTGTATTATGGAAGCTATTATGAGAAGGAAATAGTCCTTCTTGGTAAACCTAAAATAAGTTTCAGATCTCTATTTTCAGATATCCATTCATAACCTGTAGATTTCATGTTCTTCATGTGTTTGATGGAACGTCTGTCATGGTTAGGCTTGGTTAGGTCAAACCCTCAATCAAGTTTTTTGTTAGAGGCTTTGCATTGGTGTCATTTATTGCCTTGGAGAGTCTAATCAAGTTTTGGGCAGTGGTTTGGAGACTAGCCCTAAAAAAGTGGCTTAAATCACGTAGTCTCTAGCACAAAACTAGCTAAAAAAGACTGCAGTCTCTCCCTTGCAAGCATCATGGGAGTGACTAGAGGATTCCAGTCACGTGCATGCCTTTTCATGAGAGTGACTGGGGGTTTAATTCATTAAAAGGCTAGGTTAACTCAGGGTTTGGGCACCTGGAGTGGTGGATTAGCTCCTGGGGGTCATGTAGTACCTGAGGAAAGTCAGTAAGGTCTCAAGTTATCAACTCTATTTCCTTAAGATCATATAGGAGGTTGAGTCTTATCATAGTGACCCTATAGATGTGAGAGGAGGCAGTTACATCCATATATTTTATGGCTACCACATTATGACTTCAACCTACATTTCCTTCATGATTTTCCATTCTTTCCTACTCCATCCAACCCTAGCCCATGAATAAACTGACTTAGCTCCCTTATAAAGTTGTGTTACATTGTCATCCTATCCTTTTATAAATAAAAATTGATGGTGAAAACCCATTTGGTTTCCATCAAACTATGGAGTTTTTCAAAAACAACTTGTTGACAAGCATTCCATGGGAATAAAATTTATGATTATGAGAACCCTTTTTTGGGTGCAATTAGACAAAAAAAAAAACCAGTGTAAATATTTTTAATAAATTAATGAAATAATATCATTATTTAAATATTTTTCAAAAGGTAGCCGTTTAATATAGTCGTTACTTAATGATATTTGTTTTTAATATATTAATAAATTAATATTATAATTTAAACAAAATTGTTCAAATATAGCCGTTACTTGAAATTATGTCTCTACATTGCTCTCTATTTAAGCCTTTGCCATGGTCTGCCTCTTCATCTGGTCCTGATGATGAACCACACTTGTTGGTTCGAAACGTGTCAGCCAAAAAATTCTCTCATGTGATTTCTACCGAAAGACTTTGTTTAATTCATTATGGATCACAAAAGCTTGAATACAAAAAAGAACTAGCTTATTAATATATAATATTTGCAAAATGAAAGAGAAACCAAGAATTTCATATAAGTTCCATGGCTCCTCATCTAAACTTTTTATTCCATCAAATATATATCTCAGTCCACCAACCATTATGTTACAAGATTGGTGCCTCTAGATCTTAGTTGAAAATAAGCTACAAGTATCACACCATCCATGTGCTACAACTCAAATCACTATTTTGGACACTCAGCTCTCCTACTCCTTAGGAAGTCATATACATATTCTAGATTTCATAGACCTCTCAGGTAGGTGAAGGTATGTCTATTTTCTAATTTTTAATTAGTAATTCATTAAATTATAGAAGAGATGTACTTGAATTTTTTCATGTTTCCCTTTTGAGATTCCTTATGTGCTTCTCTCATATGTCCTTCTCTACTCGTAAATTTTTTCCCAAGAATGGAAAACACCTTTATTGTTTGACTATGTTTGTGTGTGTGTGTGTTTGGGAGGCAGGGGGGGTTGTTGAAATATCCATATCTTTTAAATCCAATTCCTTGCCTTATGCTCTTATGACATCCTATGACCCTTTGACTCCATGTGAAATAATGGTGATCAACATGACTCTTCTCTGTTTGACTAGTGTTACTATATGAACCCATATAATGTAACACCTCTATTGGTTTGAATATCAAACAAAATGTCGAATTTAGAAATTTCAACAATGTCAAATCTTCTTCAGGGGCAATTTTTGCACAATGTTTGTATGTAGCCAAGACCAAATCAAGAAAAAGCGAGAGATGGGTTTTGTGTCCAATATCACCATTCAAGTAACCATGTTTGTGTAGAAATTTTGAATAATTTAACACATATTCAATGGAGATTATCCTGATCATGTACTATTGCGGAAAACATACACAATACATAAGCTCCTCTACGTTGATCATCAATATAGCAGCATCAATAACAATAAAACATCAAGAGCATTCACACATTAACACAGTATGTATCCCGGGGAAAGCATCCCGCTAAAAACCCCAACTATCTGTATATTAATGATTGAGTCATGTAACATTACACAGCATAATACTTCTCACAAGTATCTCCACCTCTGTTACACACAATACAGCTCAGATCTGATCTCCAAATCTCCCCCGCTGCTTGCCTGCCTCCACTGCGCAATCCTGCAAGAAGAATACTGATGAATGAAATGATCCAAATTCGTATTTCCCTTGGATATACCATGCAATCCTCATTGGCATACTCAATCCCTCTGATTGTGCAAATCATCATGCACAGCTATAGTCACAACTGATAGCAATATTCTCTAACACCTTTCCCTGCTGAACTGAACATGCACTGACATGCAACTGAGTTAACTGATGTATTCATTAGTTGTATTATGAGTTAATAACTTGTGAATTAATTAATAACTAATTCACCCAACTCATCTCTAGTCTATTCGCCAGTTAGACTAAATACAACCAGTTTAACAAAGCTAAACTGAACACAACTCCATCAACTGCACCTCCAGTCCACTCAACTCAACTCACTTGAGTTCTAATTGAAGTCCTGCATGCAAATATTAGTCATCCCATAGGTAACCACGTATTTCCTTCTGGTATCTGCATGTACCACATCCGTAGCTCATCCTGAAGTGCTCCAAGAGAATAAGACAAAGTTTATAGTCTAAATATTATTATGAGCTAATAATATTTGACTGTTCTATATTTAGACTGAGCAGTCACTCCGCTGTGGTCTAAAAATAGAAGTCCATCTATTTTTTCCAACTTGATCAATCATCCATAAACAACAACCTGCAATCCATAGACATGATCCATATGTCTAAAAATAGACATAGTCTAATAATAGACTTGCGCCAAAAATAGCCTGCGGGCCCACTTAGTGAAGGCGACTCTTTTCACTAAGCTCCATCATCTTGTTGCAATCTCAACACTCCCTCTCGACAAGATATGGATTATCAGCAACCCCTATCCTGCCTAGGTGGTACTCGAATTTGCTCCTAGTGAGAGCCTTCGTCAGAATATCAGCATCCTGATCCTCCGTTGGAATGTACGAAAGTAACATGATCCTCCGCTGCACACAATCTCTGATATTATGGTACCTGATGTCAATATGTTTAGATCTATCATGAAATACAGGATTAGCCGAGAGTTTAATGCAACTCTGG
>APFE030229292.1:3370-16071 GCA_000404065.3 Pinus taeda
TTGGTCATTTTATATGATACATAGTTATCCGTTTGGCGGCATGTCGAGGTGTTCTGCTTGCGACACCTGGCTCCTCGGTCCACGCCATCGATCCGCTTCACTGATCTTCTGGGCTTGGTAGCTGGAGACATTAATGTTACAGTCCCGCCACACCATCCATCGGGATTCCCATAGTAATCGTCGGTCAGGATGATTTCTAGCAATCAGACGGTGGAGGATTGAGGCGCCTTGGCAGTGAATTACTTAGGGTTTCCTTCACGCAGTTTTGGTCATTTGCATTGCTGCTCCAGCTCCACAGAGCAGCCCTTACTCCGGCGTCGCCGCCGTACCGGGGTGCCATTAGCGTAGGTACTCCTGGTTCAACTTATTGGTGTCTTTGAAGGTATTCTAGAGACGGGCTTGGTTGACGATGAAGCCCTCACTGTCTCTCGCCCTGAACTCCCATCTGCAAACAGGTGATACGCATCTCCTTTAATCTCATTACTGTGTTAGCTCATCTTTCCACTGTAGTTTTGTGAATATGCTAACTACCTCGTTTGATACTGGTTGGAACAGGGTAGCAGACCGATGAGGCCGCGGTGACGAGGATGATTCAGGGTTTTGACCATCAATACCCTAAACCGGTAAGCGTTCTACCACCGTAAGTTTTACTGGTTGTTTTAATCTTGGAGTCCGGCTTATTGTTGTTCTCCTCTATCAGGGTCTTTGTCGAATCTATTGTAGCTTGGCGCAATGGCTTCTCCTCAGCAGAGCCTCCCTTTTCGATCATTGTTTATCATTGTTCAGGGGTTTAAGCCCAGGTCGCCGAATGGGTAGATTGTTCTTAGGGTTGTATTTAGTTATGGCCTTTTCCTGAAGCTATTTGAAAGTTCAGATCTATGGGGTCGAGCTCTAACTCGTTTAACCTCTGTTCCATGTTGTAATTATTCGGATTCTCAGTATAATGTGTTGTAATGAACTCGGTATTATTTGGCCGCAGCTTAATGCATTAAGATTACTGGGTTTGTTCCAATTTGCCCGAACAAGTCTTCGAATGCTACTGTTCTTATTGTATTGTTACTGTTTAATATGTTTATGTCCTGTTAGCATGCGGTGTCGCTCCCTATGAGCCACCGAGTCTTCTCATATTACCCACTTCTTATTTATTTTGTTTTAATGAAATGTTTTGAGGAATTTGGCTAACGGCCCTACTCTCTCAGGGTTTGCCGTCTCTCTCTGGGTTTAAATGGTATATATAAATGAGTTGATAATGATGAAAATGCATGTTATTGTTTGATAATTGGCTAACCCCTGAACGCGCGACGGACTTTTATTCATGATTCTGTTATGCATATGCATTGAATTTAGGAGAAAGGCTGTTACGGCCTGGTAATGATTCCACTTCTTCGTGGGTTACCACTTTCCTCATTATTAGCTGATGTTAATCCTGTTGAATGCTCAGGGCAAATTCTTCAATATTTTTTTTCTCGCTTTATTGTTTAATGAGTTTGTTTGCCGAGCGGCTGGTACGACCCACAGGTTAAATTACTTCCTATCTTGGCGCCATACTAGAGCGCCATGCTACCAGGTGGTACTCACCTGTGTATGCGCCCAGCCACATATTCTACAGTTATGATATTCGACAGTTGTTTCCATAGTGTTTACATTGTGAATTTATTATAGTGTTTTGTTTCTTGCAACATTTATCGAAACTATAATTCTTGAGAGGGTTTGTATTGTTATTGACCTGGAAATACATATTTTACAATACACCGTAACTGTCCCCTTGACTGCTACATCATGTAATGTAATTCATTCCAAGTATATATGTATTGTTTCGTTCACTTCTTTCAATACTTGTATAGTTATTGGCAAAGTACGAGTCACTGCTCATTCAATTCTTTGTCAGGTATAAATGGTTATTTCTGGTACTATTTACATAGCGTAGATACGAATATCTATATACCTGTTTTCATACCTGATTAATGGTGATTTGGAACCATTCTGTTCCATTCCTGCACTTTATAATTACTGTCTCTTTATTTAATACAATTTGACTTGTTAGAAAGTAATGTACAGGATAATGTTTAGATTCTCATTCTCTGTTTTCTTTCTTTTACCTTATATATATTTATATATATAACAGAGGCGTTAATCATTACCAGTATTGATTTCAGTAATACCCAGGTTCTGATTTACAACCTAAAAGCAATACTTACAGTAATTATAATCAAATTCTTAGGAATACAGGGTAATAACTAATCTTCCAGATTTAATGGAAACTGCAAATACTTACCTATGTATCCTCGTCCTCTATCCTCTGCACTTCTACAACATGTAGAAGGTGATTGAATGCTTGATATCCTCCCAACCACGAGACCAGTCGTCCAAACTGAGTCTCTCCCCCAAGCTCTCTTTCCGACCACAGCCTCAACAATATGAAGAACAACCAAGCTCTCTTTCCGACCACAGCTTCAACAATATGAAGAACAATTGTGCCTATGCTATCTGGTCCTCACCAAACGTAGCACCCTTCTCTTCTGCTCCAGTGTCTTTTCTTTTCTTCCCCGTTTGCTCCTCTAACAACCCGGGTCTTTTTTTCTTTCCCCCTTTTCTATGGGAAAGAGAAAACAGTTAGGGTTTTCCCCTAGTATGCTGGCAACTGTTTTCCTTTATCTTTAAGCAGGAAGAGAAAATAACTTTTCACATAAAGTTACTGTGTACACATATATCATGCAATTCATATTATTCCATTTTGCACAAATAATATTTCCATCATTTTCAAGAAAATAATAATCTCTGTTTTATATTCACCTATAGGGGTAAATAAACAATTTATTTACGTAAAATGTCTGGTCATTACACTTCGAGGATGGAAAAAATCTAATCTGTCAACTTGAAATATCCTGGCAACAATAGCTGGAAAAGAGAGACAGCAACGCACGTTAACTAAAGGATTCTAAATACAAGTACGATGCAGCCATTCCACAAGCGACACTGAAAGTTATTTATTTATTTAAAGAAAGTGAGAATGGAGAGTGACTGTGCGGTGTGAATCACTCACCTTCTGATCTCAAATAATAAACACCACAGAAATATGCAAACTATAAAAATATATTTTTATATATATGTCGGTAGACATTAATTGTCCACTGTAAATTTAATTATAATTTTCAAATAAATCCGAAAGAGTCTATCCGAAAGCAGACTCTTGAGTCTTAATATTAAATGTCATACCAAATCTAGCAAAGTGGAATGAAAAATATCATCAATTTAAACAGGTTGAGGCATGAAGAAGTTTGTAGTAGGAAAACAATAAATGGAGCGTTGAAGTTCTTAATAGTTCGTTGTGCAAAGGTAGGATAATCGGAACTATAATAGTCCTTAATCGGCCCATTTATGATTTGGACAACAAATCATTGGAAAAATATAACAGACTTCACATTTTCCGTCCACGAATTTCGACAATCAAATAATAATTTAAAATTTAAATTTAAATTTAAAAAAATATTTTTTAACAATCAATTTGATTGACAATGATAACAAAACAAAGTTACCAACGATCAACCAACTTGACAATGATAATAAAGCAAAGTTACAAACCATCAACCAACTTGACAATGATAATAAAACAAAGTTACAAACCATCAACAAACTTGACAATGCTAATAAAACAAAGTTACCAACCATCAACAATCTTTATTGTTGAGATATAATTATCACAATGCCTACTCTTATCTACCCATTTATATTTTCCTGAAAATAAGGAAAACACGGATAAAAAGACCAGAACCTATAGACAGAATAATAACATGCTTACTAAGAACCCAATTAATAAATCAGAACAAGGCAAAACGCTTGTGCTAAAAAGGATCAGGAAATGCATCTAGAACGCCTGCCTTTGTATGAGCAATAATCAAGATCTCTTCCATATATCAAAGTTTGAAGCCCCTTTCACCTTTCATTGTATAAGCAATAATCAAGATCTCTTTCATATATCAAAGTTTGAAGCCCCTTTCACCTTTCATGAATCCTCTAAAGATAATGTGATGGAGAATCTTCTTCTACCACCAGTCAGTGGCTCCGGATAGGCCTTCTCTTTGTTCAGATTACAGAATTCGGGTTAGAATTGGGGAAGAAACTTAATCCGGGAGTGTTTAAATTAATTTTTACGATGGAAATAGATTCAGTACAGTTAAACATTTTTAGAACACTTAAAATAAATTTAATACATATAACCAAAATTTCCAAAAATTTCAACTAAATTTTCTCAAAATAATATTAAAATTTCCATTATTTTACATCTCTCCTACTAGATTATAACCTCGTTATACCTGACCAAGATTTCCAAAAATTTCTACTAAATTTTCTCAAAATAATATTAAAATTTCCATTATTTTACATCTCTCCTACGAGATTATAACCTCGTTATAACACGGCCTCCGAATGTATATCTTTTCTACTCACTCAGGTTTCACTAATCAACTCAGACAGTGCATTGATGGTAGTTTAAGACTATTTATCACTACAACCTCAAAAAGCTTGTGCTACCAACAAATGGCACTAAGAAAAAATAAATTTGCGAACGGAACTAATTCTATCTATATCAATATATAAATATTGTAATAGTCACAAAGGACCAGCCAAATAGCAAAGGGTGATATGACGACAGAAGAATAGAGAGCACATACACCTCAAACGCAGAGTCTCTGAATATGAGGGCATGTGCTCTCTATCTCCTGTCAGCAACATCAATACCCCATTTTGCGGTCCAGCCTTCAAGTTCACCTGCTTATTTGGAGATCAATTTCCCTCCTGAAAAACAAAAAAAAACCACACTTGTCATGAGTCACTGTAAAAATATGCATGTAAGAAACACGGCAAGACCAATAACACAGAATAATAATGCGACTGGTTGAAGCAGAAGGAAACTTAAATTTTAAGTCGGAAACAAAGCGAAACCAAGGATTGCGTAGAAAAAGGTCAAGAGCTGCTTCTGGAACTCTTCCCATTGAATAAAAAAGCAGAGGGTTACCTCTTTATTTATGGAAGGTGGGAGCCCTGGTCGTTTCAGAAACCCCCTTCATGCCTCAGATTCCGATGATAGGTCTTGAGGGGCCAACGGCCCTTGTTCTTGCATCCACAGTGTCGTCATACATTTCAAATCGCGAATAAAGGAGATGCAGTAGGCGAGCCATGCTATCGGGTCATAAATGAACGGCGGGTGTATATGCCCACCGTTCGATTTCGGCATTAGGTAGGGCTGCTGTCAGAAAAAGTAGCGGCTCAAATTAGTGGACTAGAAATCTTAGAATAACATTTCCCTGGAGTGTCAAGATAATTCGGACTAACACGTGTTTTTAGCGAGGCGAAGACAGGTGCAATAATAAAATTGCAGTAGTCTATAACGCCACTTTTTGAAAGCTTTTCCGGCGGATTTTTCCGGTTAAAATCCGGCAGCAATTCATTGGAATCCCAAGTTTGATAGCTAGTTTCTGCACAATCAATGGCTCCCAGGGGTTTTCAAGGGCCCTGAATCCAAATATGCAGTTAAAAAACCATTTTAACTGCTAAAAATCAAGATTTAACCTCATTTCTTCCACCAGATTCCGTCACCGAAATCTCCAAAAAATCGCATTATAAACAACTCCAATAAAATTTCTATTATTAGCCACTCAAGGTGTCCGGGCGTGAACTTCCGTGGATAGGAATGATTCCATTGCATGTGCATCCTATATACGGCAATCTTTATTTCAAAATAGACATGTATATTTACGATCTTGAAATGTATATCTACGTAATCAATGGTTTGATGATTATGAAGTTCTTTTTACTTTGAAAAACCAGCTCTAGATATTTCATTTTATTCGTAGGTTGAATTCCCACCTTTGTTGTAACTCTTGTTACTGAGGAATACATGCAAAGCAATAGTGCATGGAATTCTCTCTCTGAAGTTATAGAGGATGTAAAATAAAGTTAGTAAACAAATCATTCGGATAGGTACAAAGGGTTGTAGGTGTATTAGGACACTAGCGTGATGTTGTCAGAAATGTTAAATTTTTAATGAAGAAAGAATACAAACTAATCATCACTAAATCAAGTCATCATCGCGAAGCAATAGCGCATGGAATTCTCTCTCAAGGTATAAAAAAGGATGTAAAATAAAGTTAGTAAACAAATCATTTGGATAGGTACAAACGACTGTAGGTGTATTAGGACGCTATCGTGATGTTGTCAGAAATGTTGAATCTCTAATGAAGAATGAATACAAACTAGTCATCTCTAAATCAAGTCGTCATCGTGTAGCACTCTTCATAATGTAACTAGGGTTTTACAAGGCCATTGTAAGAACAAATACAAGAAAAATAGTAAGACATAGTGACAAAAGTGACGGAATGTTGAATGCATTTCCATCGAGTTTCCCATAGTGTTTTAAACATTTTAATTGCATGTAAAGGAACATACAACTGTTGGGCATGAGTACAGCTGGTATATTCGAAAACAAACTTAAAAGAACAAGTGGTACATTAAGTTTAACTTGATTATAAAGTCGTTTTGATGTAATAGTTAATGGTGAATCAAGATTTAGTAACCGGTAGTTTTACCTATAATATTTGATGTAATATATCTTAATTAATGGTTTAATCACTTTATTTCAAAACGTTTTTTTAAGAGGAAACTAATAAATTTGTTAGAATTGATTTTTGGGTAAGGATTTTAAGCTAACTATGGAATGGTGTTGATATATATTTAATTTGTTATTGGTGGTTTATTATTTTTTTTTATATATTTTTTTAACATATTTTTTAGAATAATGAGAAAAACCAATCATATCTCAATTGTTAAAGGAGTAAAAAGGACAACTATTAGTAGTCGTTATCCGTGAATACAAGATAACTCATCATTGTTATTCAAGGAAATCAAGGTACTTGGAATTACCTCATTATAGTCTGTGAGGGCTTTCACTCTTGCCAAATATCTTTGAGTCTTAAACTATTAACCAAAAAAACAATTTCTCCTGCCAAATATTTTTGGGTCTTAGCCAAAAAACAATTGTATGATATACTTCCAACCCAATTTTATTTCTACAAATATTAAACCTTTCATATAAAATATTTTAAAATTTGAATCATAAAATTCAAATTAGTTTTAAACCGAACAATATCCTTTTGACAGATGAAACAAATATTTTATAACATTAACAGTGTCAAAACAGCTTTTATTACTTACCATTTTCTAGCCACTCCCTTTTGTAAAGTCTAATGCTATCTGGTTCATACTTGTAATGGTCTGAACATAGCATTCATTACTTGCCATTTTCTAGCTATTCCACCTTTTGTAAATTCTAGTGCGGCCTGGTCCAAATTGTACGATTCCCAAGCTGCGTAAGGTAGACAACAACAAGCTAACAACCAGAAATTCTGGCATCGTAGAAAGGTCAAAATACTTTGATAAATAAAATAATTTTTCCTTCAAAACATATTAGCGATGCTATATGCGGACGAATGAATTGAGTGATAATTCCCTTCGTATCAGTACCCGACTGTAAATAATCAGCATACGACCAAAGTCACGAGAATTAAAGAATACCCTCTCGTATATTTCAAAAGAAGTCGAGAGAATTAAATAATACCCTCTCGTATATTTGAAAAGACAATTGAGGGTGCAAAACCAATTTTACACTCAATCCATAACCCATGTCACTTCAAACGACAGTGGCTCTTTCATGTTTCCTTGTTAGTTTTTGCCTGGGACTAATAGCCATCGATCGATCGTTGACCTGCCATTACTTGATATTTTGACCGGTTTTTTTTTGTGTTTTCACATTTTAACCTAAGTTTGATGCTCCCAATTTTATTCAACAAAATTTTACCCAAAGTTTTTGGTTCGGCAAACGATTGAGGTCTTATTGCTGCCTTCACGTTGCCCGATGCAAAAATATTGAGGCAATCTCATCTTATCCAAAGTACGCTGTGGTAAGCTGTGCAGGCAAAGTTTGTAATATCATCTTATCTTAAGTTCTTTCTGGGGCCTGTTCCACGTTAAGCCAGCTCTTAATTTATTAATTTCATAATGCCTACCACGTTTCTTCGTGCATGTCGAACACCCGTGTCGTTCTATTCGGACGTCGTCCCATTGCATCTCATTAAATACGCCACTACCCTCCGTCGGCACCTTGCATTGTGATTGTGATTGTCGCTCTGTAGATTTTCTGGTTTTCTGGACGATCTGCAAGCACCAGGGTTTAAACTGCGTGGCAGAAGCCGCCTATCCATGTATTTACTTCCTTGACAGTGAGTTATGCCCAGCTTTATTTATGTTGCAGAATCTTTCAATTCTGCTACTGATTCTAGCATTATATTTCCATGATTTTTACAGATTATGGTAAATTTTTCTAAGTTCAACACTGACCGAAATCCTAGATAGAGGTTTTGTGTGTGCATTGTGTCTGAAATTTGAGCCTAGGAGGTCGTAAGTAGAAGTGCTGCTCTTGGCTTGTTACAATATTCATCTCTTTTGTTTCTCACGGCTTTTTTCTGGATTTTAATGAATTTATTGCCGGTTTTTTAGGCATTCCCGTTTCAAGTAATTGAACTGTAACTCGGGGCTTGGGCTTGTTTGTGTACTGTAATGGTTCGTGTTCGTTTTTCTTTTCTTTTCTCAAGTTATGTGAGGCATGTCATGATGATGGCTCTAACGATAGTGGTTGCCATTAAGTACGTTTCCTTTAGTGTTAGTTATATTTTTTTTCAAATTATGTTGGGGATGTGATGATGATGGCATTAAAGATAATGGTTGTGATTAACTAAGTTTTTTTAAGTGCTAATTATAATTGAATTTGCCGGTATTTGTTAAGACTGCTGGATGGGCATGCATGTAGTGAAGGGTTGGTTTCTGAATCATTAACAGTTCCGCAGTTTTGCTAGCAAATGCCTCAATTCAACGAACCTAATCTTTGTGGCCTATATATTGCCTCCTGTGGAAGAAAGGTCCCACTTTGGCGCAAAGATCTGGCAAAGGTGTTCTATTTCCGTCAGTCAGGTGGAACTATTGACTTGAGATTCTCGAGGTTGTGGATTTTTCAGAAAATTTTGCCGGGAGTTATCTTTAGCGTGTACGTTAACGAGGCTTAGCCCAGAAACTAGTCTAACGAGGTGGAGGAATGAGTTGCCTGGAAAGTAGGTGGAGAAATTGCCCAGAAAGTAGTCTAACTAGGCGGAGGAGTTGCCCAGAAAGTAGTCTAACTAGGCGGAGGAGTTGCTACTCGGAAAGTTATGGAAATTCTAGTTTTTAAACTTCAAAAATTCCAGTTTTGAAAGTAGTCTAACTAGGCGGAGGAGTTGCTGCTCGGAAAGTTATGGAAATTCCAGTTTTTAAACTTCAAAAATTCCAGTTTTTAAACTTCAAAGTTCTAGACATTTTTTTATGGTGCTTTGATCGTGAAACTCCAGTTTTTAAACTTCAAAGTTCTAGACGATTTTGACGTTTTTGATGGTGCTTTGAAATCCCAGACATTTTTTACGGTGCCGAATCCTGTCTTTGGGAAAGGGAAATTCCAATTGTGAATCCTGTCTTCAGTTCAAAATTCCAGTTTTCAAAACTTCAAAGTTATAGAAATTCCAGTAGTTAAACTACAAAATTTTACGTTTTTCATGGTGCTTCAGACGTTTTTGATGGTGTTTTGATGGTGCTGAATCCTGTCTTTAGGAAATTCTAGTTGTGAATCGTGTCTTTAGTTACTTAGTTATGGAAATTCCAGTTTTTAAAGACGATTTAGGTGTCCTAGACATGTTTGTTTGACTTGTTTGATGGTGTTGATGGTACTTGTTTGATGGTGTTGATGGTGCTGAATCTTGTCTTCATTTCAACATTTAAAAGTTACATTTAAAAGTTATTGAAGTTGTTAAACTTCAGAAGTCGTTTTCGATGGTGCTTTGATGGTGTTGATGGTGCTGAATTCTGTTTTTTGTTGTCTTTATTTCGAAGTTCTGTCTTTATTGCAAAGTTATGGAAATTTCAGTTTTTAAACTTCAAATTTTAACTGGAAATTCCAGTTGTTAAACTTTTAGGTGTTCGTATTTCAAAGTTGAAATTCCAGTTGTTAAACTTTTAGGTGTTCGTATTTCAAAGTTATGGAAATTACAGTCGTTAAATTTTAGGTGGAAATTCCAGTTGTTAAACTTTTAGGTGTTCGTTTTTGATGGTGCTGAGAAATTCCAGCTGTTAAACTTTTAGGTTTAACAAATTTTAGGTGTTTGTTTTTTATGGTGCTGAGAAATTCCAGTTGTTAAACTTTGAGGTGTTCGTTTTTGATGGTGCTGATGGTGATGAATTCTGTTTTTAGTTGTCTTTTAGTTGTGTCTTTAGTTCAAAGTTATGGAAATTCCAGTTTTTAAACTTCAAAATTTTAGCTGGGAATTCTAGTTGTTAAACTTAAAACTTCTAAAAATTCCAGTTAAACTTAAACTTCTAAATTTCCTTTTCTTTGTTCCTTTGCATTGCCCAGAATGATTAAGCAAATGGAATTTACGAAGATTATTTGTCTTGGTTTGTTTTCTCTGAACTCAGGGTTTCATCGTTGTTTAGAATATATTTATATGTGTGGTATTTGTATGATTGTTATCGTACAGTGAATGCTTTCAGCTAACTGTTATACAACCATATGTTTGCTCTTCTATGACCCTACTACTATTTAGGATTTGTTTACTTTAGCCGGAGTTTTTGTGTTAATGTCCATAAGAAAACTAATTCTGGAAAGAAAAAGTAATTCTGGATGAATAAGTATTTGTTCCCTTACACTTGCATGGTTTTCATTACAGAATTTACACCTTCTATAGCCTAATTTCTAATACTAGTATAATCTAACTCATTTTCCTTTCTTAATGCTGGAATTCCCATGTTCAAACTCTATATTTTGTTTATTATTATTTCTTTCTACAGGCTTTCTCATTCTAATTGGTACATTTACCAGTTCTTGTTATCCTTCTACCTGTTTATTTTCATAAAAGTTATTTGCAGACTACCCTACTATTTCTCATGGTAATCTGTCATTTTCTACACTCTAAGAGCATTTGACCTGTAGATATAATTATTTATGAAGATACATAATTTCCTTCAGTCTAGTAACTTCGACATGTAGATATATATATATACAAATACATAACAGATTTTCTAAATCACTTTATAAGATAGTTTTACTTATCTGGCTCACAAAACTTTACAGATTTATTCTGCAACTAAACTTTGCTGCTTGATACTGTGCCTCCCAACCTTGAGACTACTCACATTGTAGTCTCCCCTCCATATATATATAGATATATATAAAATAAATTTACTAAATCTAAGATAGTTTTACTTATCTAGCTCACAAAGCTTTACAGATTTATTCATATTCAAAAAAATTAGATCTCTTTTGAGTAAATAATAACTCTTTTCCCTAACCACTTAATAAGTAAAAACATCACTTAATAAATAAAAACAGTATTTACAAGGAACTGCTAAATCACAAAACAGTGTTTACAAGGAACTGCTAAATCACTTCTCACTTCTGTGTAATTAATTTCAAGAAATAATTTTATAATTAAAATAACATACAGTAAATTAAATATTTATTTACATAATTCGAGGATATCACACTCATACAATGAATCCCATAATCAAATAATCAAATAGAGTTAGGGAAAAACGTTAAAAATCAAATAGAAATTGAATCTCATAATCAAGTTAAAAATCAAATAGAAATTGAATCCCATAATCAAATAGAGTTAGGGAAAAACGTTAAAATCAAATAGAAATAAAGTCAACGAAGTTCACTAAATCACTAGTTAGTAGTTGCAGAAATTTAATTGAAATCGAATTTTCCATATCAAGATCAAATGCAAAAATAAAACAAACACAACACCATTAGATTTTGACACAACACGCCAGCCGCTCGACGAATAGGAGAGGACACACACGTTATGAAATAGCAATGATGTGACAGGTGGGTTGCATGCACTCCCCAAATGCTTGCCCCATGTCCTTTCCTACGCTCGGTGTCTTTATATCTATAATAAATGAATGGAGGTTACTATTTTTAATATAAAAGTTAGTAATTTTATTTCTTTCTGATTTTTACATCATATCTGATTCCTGAAATAAATAATTATAAAAACCAAACATACCATTTTTTATGATCTCAGTTAGTTAATAATTGATTATTTTCCTAAACAAGCTTAATTTTTATCATATATTAGGTCATATTGAATATAGAATAGTTTTTTTTAATTGTAAATAATTTTTTTAGGTCATATTGAATATAGAATAGTTTTCGTTTTAATTGCAAATGAAAAATTAAAATAAATAGAATGTCATATTTTTCTTCTTCTGAAAATAACTGCTTTCAATCCATTATTATAAAAAAATTACATCTCTAAATACAAAGAAATTATTATAAAAAAAAAAATTACATATATAAATACAAAGAAATTTAGCCATTTCTAAAATATTCAAAACCTAAAATCGAGTGTATTAAAAAATAATCATTGTTATCGAATTTACATTAACATAAATTTAAAATTCCAACTTCTTCGAGTGATCGACTTCTGCATTATGTTTCCTCTTACTATCGTCGTCCCATCTTGGATGAAACTAAAAGTTATCATTCAACTATTCACTGATTAGATTTGTCTATTTGATACTTGGTGTAACTATCATTAAAGAAGCAAAACAATCCACAACGC
>APFE030229300.1:0-69268 GCA_000404065.3 Pinus taeda
TTCCCGATTTTTCCGATTTTTTCATTTTTTTCCCCGCGCCGATTAAATCCCGCTCGCGCTTTTCACAACATTGAGTTGAACCACTCACCCTGTATCTAACGCACCCCTAGGGGAAGGTGAACCACTCACCCTATGGCTGCTCATAGCTCCAAGAAGTACCCCAAGCCCCCAGGAGCTCTCATAGCTCTATGTCTAACTCATATGGGACCCTCATAGGAGGGTTGTTCCACGACTCCAAGTCTTTATGGGAAGGTTAAGAATTTGACCTTCTCGAAAGGATTTGTGAGAATGTCTGTGAACTGCTCATCTATTCTAATATCTTGGAGCCTCACTGCTCCCGTTGTACCATATCTCAAATAAAGTGGTACATGATATCAATGTGCTTGGAGCAGTCGTGGAACACAAGATTCTCTGATAGGCGAATCCCACTTTGGTTGTCGCAGAAGATCACAGTGGTATCTAGCACGTGCTCAATTAGCTCGTTAAAGAGCTTCCTCAACCAAACTGCTTCACAACTGGTCATACTCGCAACAATGTATTTGACCTCAGCGGTGCTTAGTGCAACCGATTTCTACTTCATGCTCATCCAAGATATTGAAGAAGACCCCAAAGAGAACCAACACGCAAACATGCTCTTACGATCCACCACACTACCAGCCTAGCTAGCATCCTGAATATCCATGTAGCCCCAAATTCACGACAATGTATCTCTGTCCATAGTGGATTGTGCCTGTGAGTGTGATGAGGCTCGACCATATATTAACTCTAGTAACGCTCCACAATATCCCAAGGCTGATGAGCTAACCTTGTTAAACCAGAGAGGGCTCTCTTTGATCACATCCAAAATGACTGGAGGAAGAATGGGTTTTAGGTTAGATAGTTCAGCTCATGTAGGTTTTGAAATTTGGGGTTTGTTGGATCAGAGGTACAAATCAGGGAACTAGGTCAGGTCTTCAAAGGTTCAGTTGCATGAGATATAAAGGAGCAAGGTAGGCATGCTTTTGTGATAGCTTAAGAGTTGGTCAATGCAGTGTAGGGTTGAGTAGGTAAGAAAATCAAGATGAGCATGTGAACCATGAATTCATCTATCAGAAGACTGAGCACATAGAATGAGATTCGTAACAAAACATAGCTTAATTATAAGAATTTGTTTAATACCTTAGGAAAATCACTCAAAAGCATAGATATGGAAAGGAAACTAATTTATCATTCATATAAATGTTTAACAGGAGAAAAACAATACCACAAATTCACACCACAAGAATTCCTAAATAATAGCTGCATCTTGGCCCTTAATTTCCTGTAGAAATATGATGAAGCACAAGCTACAAGATTTCCACTCTCTGATGTCCAACCTTGAATCTGATTGAAAGCTAGATACATATAGACCAAAAAAAAATTGCCCCACTCTCAGGGGTTGAATCCCTCAGTATAGGAACTTATCACAAGAATATCACCAACAAGACTTAATGACTAGGGAGGTTAACAAACTCTCCTCAAAATAGAAAATCCAATACATTTGACTTTTAACCACCATTAATGATGATGAATCTACATCAAAATGACTCTAACATGACATATTTACCATCATTACATTAATTCAACTCACAACATGACGATTTACATCATAAAAACCAAGTTTAACTGAAGAAAACTTGAAATTTGGAGTAACAGGCATAAGTGCAACTCCACCTGCAAAAGCGTAGCACCATTAGGCATAAGCGCAACGCCAACTTTGGGGAGGGTTTTGAAGGCCTTCCACTGCTCCAAATTCAGCTCTGAATATACCAATGGGAAGCTTGGGATGTCTAGTTGTCATTAGACACCTCAAGCAAGCAAAATGGACACTTTGAGACCAAGAAAAACTTATTCTCCCACAACTATTCCAAAAGCGCAACAACTAGTCCATAAAGGTGGCAAAAAGTGGTTTTTTGACCTCTTTTTGGGCATTTTCTTCAAACTTGTTTGTTGACAAGGCACCAAAAGTAGATAGCTGGCAAGAATAGTTCATTATCTATCCATCCATATAAACTTTTTGGCATTTGAAGGTCTGAGGAAAAAGCGCACGCCTATAGTAGTGAGACATTTCAAAAATCCAAAACAATTTCAAATTTTGCTCAAAATTTCTGCAAAAATAGGGCTCAAAGACAAAGAGATATCTCACTAACCATAAGGTTTTTTGCAAAATTGAGAAATGTTTTTCTTCTTTGGCATGTTGTGAACAAAAACCTCCTCCAGTTTTCAAAAATACTTCCCCATTTTTTCAAAATCCAAGTTTGAAGTTGGTCTCTAAAAACGCATCGCCATCTAGGAAAAGCGCAGTGCCAACTTGGAGGAGATTTGAATGCCTCCTTGTGCTCCAAATTTTGATATGAAGGTATCATTGGAAAGCTTTGGATATCTAGTACATAATAGAGTCATCAAGCACTGAAAAAACTGCTTCAAGGCACTTAAAAATTCAATCTCCCAAGACTACTCCAGAAATGCAGTAACTCTTCTATAGCAACTATATTTTTGGCATTTTTCCCAAATCATAATACCTGTGTATAAACTGAAGGAGGTTTTTGTTGCATAGTCTATTGTTGACAAAAACCCCTTTCACTTTTGTCAAACTCATCTTCCTTACTTCAGAAACCCATTTTGAAGTAAGTCTGTCCCTATATGTGGCAAATGATTTGTCTCTTGGAATGATTTCTTGAGAAATGGTGAAGGCATGAACTCCTGTGCTAAAGTGGGCTCATACCTGCTGATCTGACCTCCCTTATGCCTCTTTTGCTCAGTAGTCTCTGACTCCATAGTAAACCCTAGCTCAATGGGAGGGGAAATTAGGGTTTAGTGTAAGGAAAAACAGGGGATTTGGGTAGTTTTAGAAATGAAGGGAGATGAAGGGGTTAGGGGGTTTCTAAATTTTAGGAAAATTTGGGGAGGTAGGGAAGGATGTTAGGAAGTGGGGAAAGTGAAATTTCAGGGAAAGAGTGAGGGGAAGGGGTCCATAATGTCAAAACATAGTCCTAGCCTAGGAAAGTGTAGTCTAGGCTAGGATTTGTGGGAAAATGATGATTTGGAGGGATAGGAGTGAGGGAAAATTTCTATGGAGGTATATGGAAGGTGGGGGAGGGTAATTGAGCTTAGTTTGGAGGGTTTTTCTCAATAATTCCACCAAAAAGACTATGAAAGCAAGCAAATGCTAGGAGAGGGAAATCTGATCTTTCCAAGCATGAACTGATGGTGGCAAGGAGTCACTTGTTTGAGAGTGAAACCGAGTTTTCTTAGTGGAAAGATGTCTTATAAAGTTGGAATGAGCAACTGAGAAGCTATTTTTGGTCTTTTATAGCTTTGGAAATCAATTTTCTCCTTTGGTGATGTAGTGGCCCTACATGTCCTTTCACATTCTGATTTGATTTGCTAATGAACGACAACCTTATAACTTTTTTTGCATATATTACATCTTGATGAAGAAAAACACACTTTAGAAACGTTTATTGAAGACTTTTCAGTATTACTACTCCTTCAAAAGATGACTTTGATGGTGAAAGGACCCATTTTCATGATTTTGACCCTATGACCTAATGATGACACAACATGGAAGAATGCATTGAATGATGACCATGATGACTGTGACATTCTTTCAAAAAGGAATGACCTAACCATGCTGATGTCCATTGACCATGAAGGTTGAAAGGGGTAGTAATAAACCTAGACAACTAACCAGTGACCAAATTTTTATTGAAAACCTATTTGAAACCATAAAAATTTGACCTAGGACCCTAACAAAAACCTTAAAAGAGCATAATTTGATCACTGGTGACTGACAGACACTAACATTGGCTCCAATTGGGGATGACAACTCCTTTAGGAGGTGTCAAGAACACCGTAGCCGAAGTACCTTTATCCATTGGGCATGGAGTAAAAAACAGAAAGGCTAAACTCAATACTGAAAAGACTGACTGAAAAACTTAAGAAAAACTGAAACCGACTTGACTTAACTAAAAAACTTGACTACTAACTGAACAAACTTACACATGGCAACAGACCATCGGGACCTTAGGACCTTCACCTCGGGCTTCAAATCCTGATGATAGCCACCCACCTGCTGAAGATATATATATATATATATATATATACAATCATGTGAAATGATCCTTCCAGTGTAACCAATCCAGCATGTGGCTACTTACTTGAATCTTGCTCACACTCTCCTCGAGCAGGGAGAAAAAAAAAATTTGGGCAACTCCGAGTGTCCACTGAAGATGTACTCATCTGTAAATACAAGAAAACTCATCTCCCTTGATGACTAAAGCAAATTAGCAAAAGGATCCTGAAACTTGTGAATGACTAATTTTTCTTGATGATCAAGCTCCAGACAAGAATCTTCATTACTCTTCTGATATGACTACAAATTTTTGTATGAACTTTGTAAAGAGGCTCATGTTGAACAAGACAATGAAGCCAACTGCCCAATCAAATTTGTGTCATCTTTGTTTTGAAGCTCATTGTTAACTAATGGAGAAGGACTTTGATTACAGAAATCATCCAAAAAATCAGCTATTGGATCATGGAGAACTTGAGAGGACTGCTGCAACTTGTCATACATTGGTTCCAATGAGGCTAGATGATTTTCTATAAGCTTATCATTCTTTGCTTTAGAGATATTATCAAAAATTTTCTTCAAAAATTGAAATGAATCAAACTTGATGGTACAAAATTATCTTGCATCAATTCACAATATGTTTCAGATTCTAAACTTTCATCTGTGATTTGAAACTCAATGTAACTCAGTGGCTGGGATTCTGGAGCGAAATAAGCTTCCGTATCACAAGTGACCTCCTCAACCAATTCATGAGAAGGCTGCCCATTTATGCTATTGACAACTCGCTTATAATTTTCTCTTATTTTTTCAAATGAGGAGAAACGCAGAGGTAATGAGTCTTGATCAAGAAGTTCATTGTCTTCTTCGGGCTCAATATCAAAACTGAAAGACTGCTGATTTCTAATCTTAGGAAAGTTTTCTCTTAGTAATTGAAATGAAGTAAAACATAAAGGCAAAGACCTTTCACCTGCTTTGAAATTTTCTACACTTTCTTCATTACTATCATGGCTAATATGTATAGACTGAGTGCTACATTTGAGCTGCTGCAGTGAAACTTCCTCTTCCCAAAAACATGCCATTGATTGCCTTGAAGAGTCAGCCTCGATTTCGACAACAGTCATCATCATACTGATCATACTTGGGTAAATCATCAATATAAGTAATGTTATCAAGCATACACATTAGATCAGCAAATTGCTTCTCCACAGGGTGATCCACAAATCCATTTTCATGGCTGTCCATAAATTAATACAGAAAACTATCATATTCTGATCTATGGTAACTAGGATTAGCAAGAAAATGGTTAGGGTCAACAACCTCTTCTCCTTCTGCAATAAGTGGGACATGGTGTTTTTGAACAACAAATTCATCTCTCATGATGATCTTTTGCATCATTTCTTCCATTGTACTTACCAAAATGTTGAGCTTCACTTCTGAAGATGTCAAGTACTCCTCTATGTTCTCCCTTTCTTTTACCTTCAACTTTGACCTTTTGACCAGTAGATTAGCTTCCACAACTATTGCATTGTCCTGCATTTATTCGAGTGTTGTAGCATTCCTTTCTCTCAATTGAAACTCCATTTCTGGATCAAAGGCATCCGAGTAGTGTAAGAGCGCTAAACCAAGAGGTTGTTTTATATTAGCAGGCATTGAATGTTATACTTGATTGAACCTCGATGAAAGGTGTTGCACTGTTTCTTCTGGCTGTCTTTTCAAATGATTATATTCTTCTAAAATCAGAAAAGGATTATTCTTGATCACCCATTTATCAAGAAAGGTTTCACAAACTAATGGAAATCGAAAATGCTTGCAGCTGGCAAGTTCTTGAACTATTCCTTGGCTTTGCTTTGCAAAGATAAAGCAAAAATCCTAATACTGACATCATCTTCTTCAACCTCAAAAAGGTCTAGAAAATTTTCAAAATTTTGAATGTGTTTTTCAGCAGTGATGTTACCATATTCTACATCAAACCTAGGAAGATATTTGTAATAATTTTCGGGGAAATCATGGAGTATAAGAGGTAAGATGATTGGCTTGTATCTATCTGGAATTTTACAAGGTGTAGGAGTATGTACAAAAGTTGTAAGATTAGTCTTGATCACTTGAGGCTCATCAAGTTGAAGATGGTCGTCATAAGATTCAGAAGAAGAGTCATGACAAAGATCAAAGGTGTAAGGAGAATTTGAGTTCACAATTTTCAAAGGAAAGGAATCAAATGCAAGTTTGTGATCTTTTTTCAAATACAGTATACATTGGAAAGCCTTCTTGACATTCTCAGGAAAAGATAAGAAATAATTCATGACAAAGAACATGATGTCTTGAATGAAAGTCCAAGTTGAATACTTGATCTTCCCATGTTGTTTCTTCATGTTTCTATTGGTAAGATTCATCCTCCAGTGAAGTCTTGGATTTGATTGCGAAAGTGATTTGGAGTCGCTAGGTGGATAATTTCAACCTTCTTGTGTCTGATCATTGTCCACCATCAACAATCAAATCTGATCCTTGTCGTTCATAACCAGGGAAAATGTGATCTTTCGATCCCTGGCAACAATGCCAAAATGTTATCCTCCATAATGTCCCAAGGCTGAGAAACGAGATCAACGAAGGTAACCTCAAACCACTTAGGGTTCAGCAGCTAGCCCTACTAACCAGAGAGGGCTTTCTCTATGAGCTCACAACCAATTATCACTGGAGTGGGAAAAGATGTTAGGCTAATTATTACAGCACTAGGGTTTTGCAGATTTAGAGTTTGTTGGATTAGAGATACAAATCAAGGAATTAGGTCAGGTCTTCAAAGGTTCAGTTGCATGAGATATAAAGGAGCAAGGTAGGCATGCTTTTGTGATAGCTTAGGAGTTGGTCGATGTAGTGTACGGTTGAATAGGTAAGAAAATCAAGATGATCATGTGAACTATGAATTCATCTATCAGAAGACTTAGCACATAGACATCTGAGCAATCATAGACGCCCTCACACAGTGTCCGAGAGGGTGTCTAGGGAGTTTTAGACGCACACAGTCAATTTTGATGAGAGTGTACAAGGTTCAGATCTAGGGTTTGACATTTTGGCTTCAATTGGCTTTAGTGATTTGGTAGATTTGCGTTTATCTCTGTTGTTATATAGATCTGCAAATCTGATTTGTAAATATCCACTGCAAACATATGTATTGGGCTCATTGTACTCCACTGAAAACTTTTTATGACAATCTATTAAAGAAGAAGATTTGAAAGGGTTTCCCCTTGTGGGATTTTTCCCTGGTCTTAGACCAATCTGTTGTCTCTTATGGTTGTGTTGTTGTCTTTGTCACTACATATATTGTTCTTTCTTCAGTTATGTTTATGATTGGCTATACTACTAATAATTGGATGCATTGTTAATAAAAAAGTAAATTGGGCTAAAGTAACTGATAGCATAGAACAATTAAAAATTTAACACAACCTACGTACTAGTATCACTCAAAACATAAATGACAAATTTATGTTCCCAATAATACTAAAGTTTGCAGAATCCAATCGTCTGATAACTATTCATGACAAATTTCCAGAGATCAGAATATTCAACAAAAGATAATGTAGGATGGTCCAATCCATTCCCAATATGACGATTTTGTCTATCACTCAGAGCATCATATCATTTTGTATCAATGAAGATGAAAGTTCGGAGACGAGAAGATATTCTCAATGAGCTTTGAGGACAAAGCTTCTTGAAGAGAGAGCATGTTTTGAATATAATTCATACAAAAATAGTAAATGTAAATATAAATATAATAATAATAATTAATAATTAATTAACTAATGGTTAGTTAGTTAGTAATGAAGAGGCATGTCTTAGAGACATGACCATTCATGAAAGGGCACTTTCCGAGGGCATATAAGCAAGCCCACATTCTCATTTGTAATTATCTCATATCTTACATCAATTCACTATACAATATTCAATATATAGTTACATGTCTTACAATGGACATTTACGTCTTTGAAGTATTTTAAGGATTTCCATTGCGTATATGACTTTTGGTTGTTACATACAACTAAATCGGCAGCTGTCACCCTAATCCCCAATCTCTCTGTTTAAGTTGTCTCCTTACAGTAGGCTAAGGGGGGTAGACCCTATGGAAAAATGGAATGAAGAACTGGTTGGAAGCCAACCAGTTCGGGAGACACTGTGAAGCGATCAAGTACTTGATTAAGATTTAGCAAGACTTATAGGATTTGACTAGATTTTAAATTATTGATACCAGTGCCTTATGGAGTCAACAATCTTGCTAGGGAAATGAAGACCAAGTAATCGATTAGCAATTGCTGCTTAGATGAATGACTATTTTATATGAAATGCAGACCCTAAAACTAATGTGAGATGCAAGAATCTTGGTTAATTTTAGTTAAATGTCTATCTAAGTTTTAACCCTTAGATCATTTCTATATTGAGCCTGATTTCGTAGTAATTGGCAGAAAGAAGATAAGGTGAAGCACACTAAGGTGTGATTAACAATACCTCTCCTGAAAATCTAACATACCCAGTGCCTCTGGCGCTGCAGAGCGTTGTAGCTCTGACGACTGTAAGGTCATCGTTTTAACTACTATTAAAAGCAGACTACTCAAGCAAAGATGGATGGATACCTATTTTTCTATTGACCAAGCTTATGCTTGGAAGTAAATTTCATTTATGCGAAACTAACTTATATGCAAATGCACCAGATGATGAGAAGATGAGATGAAGTTAGATTCAAAGATGAAAAGATGCTTATGTCGCATAAACTTTCAATACCCAAATCAAAGGTTCGCTTTATTAAAGGAAGACTCAAAATTAAACCCCTAAAGATATTACAATTAGAACACAAGCTTATTTCAAATATTTCTGATACAGTTATAGCTCAAAGAGAACAAAAACTTCTTTGTAATTAATATCAACAGATGCTCAAAAAATAATTAGTTTATGAAACAAAGGATATGCATTTTATCACAATTCCATGACAGAGTACTTAATTTTCAGAAATTAATTTTTAGGACAGTAGTAAGAAAAACTTTATGACAGTAACAATATGACAATGAAAACATTAAGCTATCAATGATATCTTTATGCCAAAAATTTACCGAAATTTTTCCAATCCCGCCCACATGAATTATAAAAAAATTTCAGTTTGTTATGATGTGATTTTCGGAATTATATCAAATCTAATATACTTATTACAACCAACAATTAAAATATGAAATAACCCTAATGATGAATGCCCAACTCAAGAAATTAATTCCTTAATGTATTAGACAAGTTAAGAACTGATTTTAGGCTAAGCCACATGAAATTTTTCCACTGTTATATTGCAGACTTCAGAAACAAAAGTATTCAGAAATAATAGTGACCCAAAATGTAGATTTAGGCCAAGATCTTGATACACATCAAACATAAATGACTTATTAATGTATTTAACAATTTTTTTGTTAATTTCAAACCACTTAAATGTGTTTTTCACCACTATTAGAAATGTATATGACTGCTATAGGAAACAGTGAGAAAAAGGATGGTTTAGAGATCGAACCCTTCGGCCCTAGGCCTTGAAGATTACCTGCCCAAGTTGCCAAAAAAATTTCAATACCTAAAACACAATTTTTACCAAATTTTCTGAAAAAAACCCACCAATGATTAGCTTCAGAAAATTAAATATTCAAATCAGAAATGGAGCAAGTGAATCTAGGGCCAGTGAGAGCTAGCACGAGGCCCAATAGAACTAGTGTTGGGCTAGGAGAAGGTAGATCTGGGCTTAGAAGCCCCAAAATTTGAAACTCTTCTTCTGAAAAAAAATTACTTTGTTTCAGATCTTCAGATTTATTGCAAAATCTTTAATGGTTGGCCTTGTAAAAAGATTTGGGATAAGATATTTCCCTCCAGGGCCTAGATCTGTCTCAAAACCCCCAGATCTGCTTGAAAAATCCCAGATTTGAAGATTTACTTGGCTGATTTCTCAGATTTATTCTTGCGAACAATCTTTGAGCCCAAATCTTGCCCTCCAAGGTCTAGATCTAGTTCAGATCTGAATATTTACTTGGTTGATTTCTCAAATCTATTCCTATAAACAATCTTTGAGCCCAGATATTGTCCTCTAGGATCTAGATCTATCTCAAATCTGAAGATTTTCTTGGCTGATTTCTCAAATCTATTTCTGCACAAGCGAAAAGAGAAAAACCCAATACCCAATATGTACAAAAATAGAGAATCCCAAAAAACCCAAGTGCTAAAATTCAAAATTATGTTACAAAATTTTTAATCTACACAAGTAAATTAATTAAATTTCTGGCTTAGGATTTTAATTAATTTTGGCCAAAAATTTTAATTAATTAACCTGTGAGAGGATATATTATTTTTCTAACCTTCAAGACACTTTACATCATGATATTTACATTTTCACATCTCAAAGGGGAAGACCCATTTGCAAAAGACCCTCACAGACTACCCAGTTCTGCAACACAGAATATAATTTAGCAGATCAAGCAATTTGTAATAAAATAACCTAACCAAATAGTTAGGATTATTCCCAAATCACTTTTACATAGACTTGATCTAGAACACTAGGACACCCCTAAGATCGCAGTGACAAAATCCATTTCGGCTTTGGAGTAAAGCTGAAGGAAAACTCTGCTGACCATCTGAGAATGGATCAGTGAGACAAAAAACCTCCCGGAATGTAGATCGTCACCATAAAAGTAGGTTTACCTAGGTAATTACATACACGACACAGATCTGCTGAGATTATTTACATTACACACATGCAAACTGAGTTTACATTATAAGATGATGATCAAACTGATGATGATAGCTGGACAGCACGAACACATCGATCAGGCACTATCCTTTTTGTGGAAAAAAGAGGGCGTTCTACTATGGGTCGTTGACACGTAGTGGTCAATAGGCATGATCCAACATCATTTCTCTCTCCTCATCTAATTGGGTCGTACAATTTACAGGAGAAATTCTTCTTCTCTCACACATGTGGTTGAAAGAGGACAAATTACAGGATTTGTTGCAGGGTTTCACCAACCATGGCTGGCTATTTTGACCTCCTCTGATTACGTTTTTAAGCCAGAATTTCTGTTTTGGAGGGCCACATTAATTGGCACAGAAACTGAGGTTTTTGGAGCATGTTGATTGGGCTAACTGCAGGTTTGACCACAGGCTTGAAGTGAAGACTTTGACCAAGTTTGACCACTGTTTAATGACTATTTTGGGTTGACTTTGACCACCTAAGAAGGCCGAGTTTGACTGGGTATGACCAAGTTGCATTGTGGACAGTTTGTTGCTGCTTTGACCAATGTTGACTTTTTGGTTAGGTCTATTGACTACTGCAGGAAAATTTCATATTTAACAAAGTTGCTTTGATTTTGGCAAGTCAATTTTGAATTTATTGTACTATCTCTCTGTTGAACATTTGATATAATAATAAGAAGAATTGATCAAAGGGTTTTCCCCATCTTCGGGTTTTTCTCTGTCATTTGCCATATCTTAGTGTTCTCTTGTTTTGGTTTGTCTTTTGCATTTATTGTTTATGTTCTATCTACAGTTATTGTCAATGTGATTAATGGTTAAAGTTTTCAAAGCTTCAAGGTATGTTAGGCATTCAGGAAGTTGTCATTAAGGTGGAATAGGCTCTATTGCCTCCTCCTATTGTGTCACCCTTTTAAGCCCTTCAATTCTATCCCAAGTTGTTCTTAGGGGTGGATGTGATATTTAGACACATGTGAGTTAGTTATGTTCAAGTTGGTCAAATGCGTCTTTAGCTAAAGTATGTTTTTTTAGTGTGCTTTTGTAATTATCTAATTCAATGGTTACAATTATGTTCTAGATGTAAATTGATTTGATTGTTCTTCTCCTTTATACTAATAACACTTGATCTGTGGCATAATACTCAGTTGGTCCATGATCTCTATTTAAGGAGCATGTGAGAGCCTTTTGTTGATGTAAATTGATTTGATTGATCTTCTCCTTTATACTAATAACACTTGATATATGGCATAACACTCAATTGGTACATGATCTCTATTTAAGGAGCATGTGAGAGTCTTTTGTTGATGCTCAATTGAGACATGCTTATGTGAATTAATTTCTTTTGCATCGATATATTGCCTCAAGTGGCCACGTTGGCTACAGTTGTGGACTGTTTCCTTATTTGAGGTTTTTAACATGTACACTGCTGTGTGAGTGGTTGCCTTAAGGTGTTCAACCTGTGTGGATATACCCTGTTTATTGAACATATGGAGAAGCTTCAGTGGAAACTAAGGAGAAGAAAACACTGACAGCGATTTCGACAACAGTGACTCAGTCATTTCTCAAATGAGGCTTCAGCTTGGCATTGATGTACTGTCATTGCTTTTGAGTGGCAGGACATTGAAGAATTGGGAGGTGTCTTTAATGAAATGTGTAATCTAGGGAGTAACCCCACTGACACTCAGTGTGTGAATGGATGCTCAGATAATGAGGACAGTGGTGGTCTTATGGAGAACTGACAATTCTCCCTTCCCTATTCGTTTCCCATTCTCATCTCTCAGTTTAATCAGTAGGGCTGCTTGATAAGAAATACTGTCATTTATATTCTGAATTACAGAAGAACTTTAATCATATTTTTGATTTTCTGGTTCTCAATTTTTGAACACGAGGGAACTCTTCTATCCAGCATGTACCTTATGTTTTTCCTGTAAAGATAAACTTTTACATTCCTAGCAAAGAATGCAAGTTATGCTCTTGAATGAAATTAATTAGCGTGATGTGCCCCTTGATGATGGTTTACAGTGTACGCAACAACCTTTTTGTTGTTTGCAGGAGATATTTGGCAATGATTGAGATGTGCTCTGCTGTGGGACATAGGGAATGTTTAATAACTCTCTTGCTACATATTGTGGAACATGCACTAAATCTTTTCTATATTCATTTTGAAAACAGGTAATGCTTGCCATCTTTGTATATTTGTTCCATAAATGGGTGTTATTGTGTCAATTGTATTCATTTTATCAAGAGTTGAGTGTTTTTAGTTTTAATCTCTTTGTTTGTGGATGTAATGTTAACCTAAAGTTGTGCGTATAGATTACAAGTACCTGATCATCTGAGCCAAGGCATGACAAAGCTTATAGATAAGGAGACAATTCTTGGATCAAGGGAGGATATGATGTTATTAAATGAAAAAATATTACCTATTTTGGAAAGACTTGAAGTTTTGAATGAGGTAAGTGCATTTTCATGTTTTTCTTCTTACTGCTGATGCGGGGACATCTTTCAATAATTTTCAAGGCATACGTTTTGTTCCTTAATAGAAATGCTGTGTGGAGGGACAGGAGAGAGCCTAGATTATGGTTCTATATTAATTAAATGAATGGTTTAAGGCTAGCTAAATTTGTGTCTATCCAGTTTGTAAATGTGTAATATTAAGCAAAAGTGTTAGGGTTCCTTTACTGGGTTTCATTGTAGTAATAATTTGCAAGTTTTTTATTTCTTTCAGTTTAGGCTCCAAAAAATCTGAGACATCTCCACAATGGATGTCGTTTTTGGTTTTCCGATCTCTTCTCTCTCTGTATTTGCATAGTGTGTTTTGACTTTTTTAGTTTTATCATTTTCCCTTGACTTTGATCAAATATGCTGCCTAGAGTCAACAACTCTTTTGAATTGCATTGGACCATTATAAACAAGGACACCAAAATTAAAAGCTTATCAGGTCTCAGAAGAGTAGCAAAAGTACTTACAAACTTATATAGCATTAATTATAAAGAATTTAAAGAGCAAGCAAAATTCCCATTCTATTTTCAATAATCATTGTCCGGGAACATTTTTGGCAATGAGTTTTATGGTTGCATTCCAAATTGAGTTTGGTGCGGATTAAATATATGAAAGGGGTATTAACTTATGGGAGGACCTTATGTCAACTGTCTCTCACCCCAGTATTGTTTTTATTCAATATCAGCATTTTAATTTTAGACCAGATTTAAAGATCTCAGAAAGTGAGTGATTTTTCTTGAACTATTCTTTGTTTTGCAGGATAAAGCGGGTCATAGCCTGAAGGTTCTGCACAGGCTGGTTCACTCCTTGAAATCAAGAATTCTTTTGGGATATGGATCATAATTTAAACATTTACCAAGTGTTAATGATCGCAAGTGTTATTTGGATATTCGGCTAAGATTTGTAATCACATAAAAGTGCACTTTCCAAAGGGGATGGATGGAAATGGCAGCTCTAAGTTTGTGCTGTGGAAAGAGGAGAACAATCGTTTTCGTTTCTAATATTATTATTCCAGTTTTTTTTTGGGGTTCTATCGGAAGCATCATCGCTTTATGTAGCATAGCTCTGTTTGTAACATTTCCCACTGTATATCCTTAATATTGTTGTAACATTGATTTTCTTGTTTTTACTTTACCTGAACAAATTTTAACTATAGCAATAGAAACAAATGCTGATATCCGTTGGAAGAGAAAAGCATTCTAAACCTGGCATGAGCAGATCTTGTTTGTATGTCAATATATATGCTTAATCTTATACATGTGAAATGCCTTTGACGGTTGTATCCAGTAATCTATTCTTCCGGTGCGAATAGCTGATTCCATATGTGAATAGCTGGTTGAATAAAAAATGGCGATGTCTTTTATAGCCTCGTGGCCTAGCTTAAGATTTATCTGCATGAGATTATTGTGTTATTTCCCTAGATATATAGTGCTTGTGGGTTTTATTTCCTTAGATATATAGTGATGTCTATGTGGCACCCAGTAAAACTCCATTCTTATGAGAATACTGTAAAAACATACACCACCGGGCACATTATGCTATTAGTTGAACTAAATTTGTCAAGCTTAACGCAAAAGCTTGTTTGATTCCTAATAAAAAAGGGGTTTGTGTGGCAAAAACTAGTTACCCATGTGCTATTTCAAGAATGCATGATAATTAATCAGCTAAAGCTTTTTTTCCCTTTGCCTTTCCATTTTCTTTCTTATTTCATCTTTTGCCATGAATTTTGTTTTTGCATTTTTTTTGTTTGTTTGTTTTGCAAACTGAGACCCTAACGATTGCATATCCTTCAAAACTACTGGAGAAGCTATTTCCAAACACCTGGCCCTATTGTTAGTTGGGAAGGTGGGGCTAGTTAGGAGGGGCAATTATGAGAATTTGTTAATATTTTTCTATTTTATCTTTTTCCTTTAAAGAAAAGTGGAGGAACGCTTTCCTAATTTTGAGAAGTTAAGGAAAAACATCATTACATACAAAATTGATATTCTTAGACAAAAAGTGAAACACTTTCAAAGATAACATTACTTGATAGGATGAATCAAAATGTCAAACAACTACCTCCATAAAAAATAATGGTGTTATCAATAGCAACAAATTTTGGAAGAGTAAAATTATCCACCAAATGTCCTCACTTAAGAAGCAAAAATTCTAAATAGTTTTTGTCATATTGACAACTATGTTTTAAATCACTAGTCGTGGCGAAAAAATCTAAAGATAACCCAGATATATAGTGATTCATAACTAGTTTGTTAGTCGATACCTAGAAAAGCATAAACACAGAACTTATCTCTTTTAGTATCAATGAACAAAGTTATATAACATAGCAAAGGAAATAAAATATTTATGTTAATAGAATGTAAGAAAGGAAATAAAATATCTATGTTGCCAGGAAACGTGGGTTCAGGTTCAGGGACGGGTATGGGTACAGGTATAGGTACGTCATTTTTTGAAACAATGTGCATGGGTTCGTCAAGGGTATATTATAATTTATATATGTATAATATAAATACTATATTTTATAAATTATAATATATTTAAATTTGTATATTTTTCAACTTTAAACAAGAAAATTAAAATATTTATGATTTAAATTTTATATATTTAAACATGCACATCATTCAACATTCAACATTCCCAATGAAATTTCAAAATTTCTAGTTTGATATCGAGTGCAAATTGGAGTTTACATATTAATAAGAATCATGATATATGTCCATTGTCATACTACATTCAAAATTTGCCTTAAGACATCTCCACACAAGAACTAGGAAATTTTAAAATACTAAAATAAAAATATTTAATAGTGAACAATGGCTTTCTCGAGTCATGTCATCAGCGTCATTTAGTTCTTCAATTAGCATGCCCTCCAGGTAGGAATCACTCTCATCTTGAGGCTCTTGCTCATCCATTGCAACTGGAGGTAGCTCAATAAGGCCATCTGGTTGTATCCCCTCGTCCACACACATAACATCATCTATGTATTGGTTCCATTTCTTGAAAGGACCTTCCTTGTACCCAGGGTCTTTTCGAGATATGAAATGAAGTGTGCTATGGATGTACACTAAGTTCTCTGCCTTTTTGAGTCCAACCTATTTCTCTTTATTGAATGGATAAAGGCATAAGTACTCCAATTCCTCTTGCAAGATGAAGAACTAGCTACCTAGAATATTAGGGGAGGCACATTAAATTAATTAAAAAATAAAAACTAAAATGAACCTCGAAGAACCCGATTTTGGTGTTCCAAGTACCCATCATTAGGGTTCTCCATATTCGTCAAGACAAAAGAACCCAATTTTTTGTAATGGAGAACCAAATTTTTCAATGAAGAACCTGATTCTTCTCAAAAGAATCTGTACCTGATTCTGGTACTTGGGGAAGAGAACCTGGGACGAATTCGAGAACTCCAACCCTGGGTTCGCAAACCTGTGCAACATAGTAAAATAGCCAAAGAAACAAGAATTATTTCTTAAAGTAGCTACAACTCTAAGAATGATAAATTGGGATAGAATATCCCAGAATCATCAATTTTATAGATTCATTTTAGAGCTATGTTATATCTAATAACACAATTTTTTGTTTTCCAATTGTTGAAGTCTCACAAAACTTTTCATCCTTTTGTGGATATTTAGAATATAAGATAATGTATATATTACATGGAATGATTTTTGATATGATATGATAATATGATATAGAATTTGAGGTTAGTTTTTAGCGGTTAGTGTGGAATGGTTTTAGATGCTAGATGCTAGTGGTTAGAAAATTAAAGATAAGGTGGTTTAGATTTACAAGGTCTCAAAGACTAGGTGGTTGTTGAGCTTAAAGGAGTTAGGGGTTGTTTTTGCCAAGAAGTTACTTGATTAGGAGCTCTAGTAGAGTGGATAAGCTTTAAGTGTTAACTATTGAAGGGCTAACAATTAACAGTTTTAAACTTAGGGGTTTGGGCTAGGGAGTTCATGCTTAAGAGCTGGGTTAAATATTTATGAGTTAGAAGCTAGGATTCAATCTTTGGGCATTGGGGATTAAGGGATGCAATGTTTGGGAATTAGGGATAAGGGAGTTTATGCTAGTTGCAAAGGGACAACAAGGCTTGGGTCTAGGAGCTAAGGGGTAAAGGCTAGGCTTAGATTTAAGGTTGATGGTTTAGGGGTTATGAGTTGGGAGGTAGAAGTTTTTGCATTAGGGGTTTGTAGGGTAGAGCGTTGGTTGTTAGGTTTTAGGGAATTGTATTGTCTAGCTAGCAATTGTGCTTCTATGATTGTTGCTAATAAATATGAAGCAACAATGGAAGTGGTTGTTGTGCTTGTTACTTCTAATGCTAGTTTGGAAAACTTATCATTATAAAATTATAAAGAAACATACTCTTAACATTGGTTAAGATCTACCTCTAATATATAGTGGTTCTAAGTTGTCCTTATTAATTTTGATGGTGGTTCAAAATTCTCATAACAAAATAAAAGGAAATGAAATATACTTTTAGGAATGTTTAAGAATTACCTCTAATATGTAGTCACAATAATTCAATAATTGCCTTCAATGTTGAATAAACCTTATGTAGTTTATAATGGTGTTAGCTATTCTCAATGATAATAAATACAACATTGATAGTAAGCATCATTATATCTTATATGGGAGACTATTAATTAAATAATCCATTGTTTATGAGGATTTTGTTGAATCATCTAACATGTTTTTCAAGGAATCGATTGTTAGTTTATCCTAAATGTTTCTAAGCTATGCTTTATTGCTCCTTGCAACAATAATTAGTCCAAGAGAACACACTTGTGAAGGTAATTGCACCTTTAGGATCAAGCTCGACAATCAATCACAAATCGACAACAAGATATTGTTGCAAGGATCTTTCAATTCACAGAGCTAGAACATAATTCACATAAAATCATGATCTCTACCAATAAACTTGTTATTTGTAGTAATGTATTATTGGTCTTCTATTAGATGCAATATGTTACTGAATCATTTGCCTTCTTCAATTAGACTCAATGTCGTTATGGATCATTTCTCTCCATTCATCAAAGTCGTTTAGTGTTTAGTAAAGATAAAGACTCAATGTGCAAGGTGATATGTGTTCTAACTTTTATATGTAAACAAGACCATATTGCTAGATTGTGATTAATTGCTAAGCTTGATCCTAATGGTGAAATAACCTCCATTAGAGTTTTCTTTTGGTGTAATTACTAATGCATTTGGTAGTTATAATAACATTATTTACACTCCAATGTGTACATATGCTTTGTCAAATGCATTTTGTGTTGGTTGTATATGTATCAAGCATAGATGGGAACTTTTCCCCTTACAATTGAGTATGATGCCATCACTAGTGGAAGATACAATTAATGTTTAAAATATTGATTTTAGTTTCAAATTATTAAGGTGTTGTGAATGAGCTTGGCATTGAGGGAGTTAGGGAACACTCACACTGAAGATTATTGTTGATAATGAAATTATTTTGCATTTGTATATGGGTGAGATGCGATTAAAGGTTTACGTTTTTTCCCTCCAATATGAGATTAGACTGGTTCATATAATATGTACATTAGTATAGAGGTTAGTACCTTTCATGATTTATTTCACTATTTATAAATAGATTTGTGATTGTATGCTCATTAATGAGAGGAATATTGATGAAAAAATTGCTTTGAAAGCCATTAAATCTATGTTTGCTTTGAGATGGGTTGGCTAGTTTTCAAATCTTTGTGAAAGCATTTGTCAAAGTTATTGAGAGATTTGTCGAAGTCACATTTGCATTTCTTGATTCAATTCCATTACACCCTAGTATTTAAGATAAGGAGGTGTTGATATGCTTGTAAAACCATGTTCTCTATGTTGGTGAAATTTAAGGACAAACAATTTTGTTTATTTGACCTATTGATGGTTTCATCCCATAATGTATCGACTAAAAACAGAATTTGTTAATCATTGTTTGATCAAAGTAGTTATTCACAAATAAAAGGTGTCGACTACATTTTATAGATTTATGGGTCACTGTGTTTTGTAGCAACAAACCGAAATTAACAATAGTTCTAGACATAATTGCCACAAAATAAAAATCATTGTTAAAGATGGGTGTTTTTCCATAGTTGAACAACTATTTTTAAAATATTCTTTGGTGGTAGCCAAACAATAACCCCCCAAAAAGATGATGTGATAGTCTTTTTTAGTAATTCAAACCATTACATAAACTATGGTGTATATATTTTATGTAGTTTCTATATAGGTGCCTCTAATACAATTTTTACAATGACCACTAAATGTTTAGAAATTATTGCTTTCAAAGAGTGTTATTAGTAGCTCCACTTTTGGATTCCAGGATTGATTTTACAATTTTTGCTACAATGAAACTAGTTGTTAAGGCCATGATTATGAAGATGTTACAAATTTATGCCTAATAATTAGTGCTACTAATTTAGCGTCATTTTACAATTAGTGGTTGATTTAAAATTTTTGTTTTTACAATAGTATTAATTATCAAGGTCATATTTTCAAACAATTTGTAACCCTAAACAAAGAAGAGTGTGTTACTAGTGCACCTCTTTTTGATTCAAGGGTTAAGTATTTTTAATGCAAATATATTTATTTTTCAGGGCCATAGTTCTTATTTTAATGTAATAATTCTCATAAAATTGAGAACTATGCTTAGTGTTATCACAACCTATAACTCTTTAGTGTTTGGTTAGGTTCCCCTACCAAGTTGAAGAAAAAATGTCTTTTCTTGTCTTTGATAAATTGATGACTCCCCTAGCATCCCTAAGGATTTCATTTGCTTGTGGCAACTTCATCAAGGAAGCCATTGATCTTGGAATAGGCCATGGTAAAATTAGAAATTGTTTAAGAATTTTTAGCCAAAGTAATTCTAGGAATATGCTTTAGTACTTGTTTTAGCTTGCAATATACATTTACAAGGTTTTTGGTAAAAGTTTCATAGTTGAAGTTTTAGCTTGTAATAGGTAAGTATAGAGATTTTGATATCATTCTTAAATATTCTCATATTTCTTTGATTTGAGATGGACCAAATGTAGTAAAATGATAAAAGGTAGGAAATTTGCCATGTCTTTATCCTAGAGATAGAATGATTAATCAAATCTCGACCCTTCAGTGAAAAGTAATAACGTTAAAAAGATTTGTTTCTTCTTCAATTTGCTCACATAAAACACATATTGAGATCTTCAAATTTCCTCCTCTACATATGTTTGAAGTAACTCTTCAATAGGTATCTAAATGCATAAAATTGTGTTGAGAGGGGCCTTGACTTTCTATATCCAACTTCGTCTTGGTTTTTTTAGTTGGAACTACTTCTAGAACATCTTAGATTAAATGCAATAATCCACATGACATAATATTTTCCATGGATAGATTTATCTCCACCTCAAATTATCCTTCTCTTCTCATAGGCTCTAATAATAGCTCTCTAGAATAAAGATGCTCCAATCATTATCTTCCTAACAATCTTGATACCATTTAAAAGAGGTGTGTGTGTGTTGTAATAACTACTTGTCATGACCTAAATAAGAAGCCATTCTCCAATTTGACTTTATAATGAGGGCTAGTAGAAGGAGATTTGGATCCTTAATGCCCATCTTCCAAAGGATTTGGGTTATCAAATTATCTTCCACTAGATTAGAAGAAAGTAAACCTTTTCTCTCTTCCTTGACCATAAAAATCTTTTTGAGATCTTGAGATTTTAATTAAATACATTTGGGAATAATTGTCAATGAAATATAGAGGATAGGATGGCATCAATGATACTATTGAGAATAAATAATATCCCACCCAATAGTAATTACCCCTTGCAAGACAATGAAATCTTCTTCTAAATATTCCCCACCATCCTATGCTAATTCATTCTATAGCTATCATTTTCGTTAATGTAGAAATCAAAATACTTAATAGTGTCCTCAAATAGATGGTTTTCATAAAGTCAATGACCTATTAATAACGATACTCCCTGCACATGGAATGAGATGAAAACAAACTATAAATTTTCCAGTGTTTATATGCATCCCTATCGTAGAAAATTTATTTAAGAACCTTGTCAATAGATCTAGTGTTGATCTAGATTGTCATTGATGTCAATATGGCAATATTTTGGATACTAAATGATGATGTGAAGCCAAGCAAAGCAGATCCGTGAAGCAACAGGAGCAAGAAGCCAAGGAGGAAAACTACCAGGAAAGCCACTAGAAATCATCGTGAAGCCAAAGAGTAAGAGGAAAAAAGTTCAGTGGAAGGAGTAAAAAGGAACACACAGCGGAGGAGCATACAACAATGATTAAGAGGAGTTAACAGTAATATTGAAGAAATAAGTGGAGCGGTTATTAAACCATGGAAACCCATTAAAATTTCCAACGCATATAATAAAATTTCACAGTGCATCGGACAAATCAATATTGACAGTTTTTATTACTTTATTATGTGTCACGTTGAATCCCACGACCACGATATGTATTATGGACCTAATGGTTCCATAACAATATGCTCTATGGTTATATCGCATCCGCCATAGAGGAACTGCCGCATCGAAAGTTATGTATCACAAAGGAATGTCACACTTGAAAACTGCGATTGCGATATCATTGCAGACCCATCGCACCATTGCAATACAACTCAATATAATATTGCATCCATCACATAATCATGTTCCATTCAAAACGTTGATTTCGATATAATATGCAGATCCGACAACTCCATTAGAATACACCTTTATGTAGTATTGCGTCTGGGTATGGGAGTTAAGCAAATCATAAAGGGTTGTCACCATCGGACCGTTGATTGTGATAAGACTTGTGAACTCGACGGACTACCGACTGCGATGAAGGTTGTGGACCACAGACTTGTTAACGACTATTTAAATATTATATTGCATCCACTCCATCGAAAGACAAAGCATGTGCACACTTGTAAAACTTCCAATTTTCATGAAGTTGTGATTACGGGATAAAAGTTAATAATGTGGCATGTGGGACCTCCATGTGAGCCTTGGATGAATATTAAAATGGGCCTCTCTGATATATTGTGTAATAAGAGACCTGTGAAAGTTGCGATTGCGATTAGTGGTGACGTGGCATGTGAGGACCGCCAGACTTGTATTATAATATGGTTATAGCCTCTCCTTTATGGTTTTTCCGTAAATAAACAAGTCGATGAATAATTGAATGAATAATGTACAAGTCAGCCTCCCTCCAATAAACGTCTCTCGGTCATTGGTGAAACTCGTATAAATGTGAGTTAAAACATTTCACTAAAGGCATTGATCTTAGCATCGGGTAGATAGAAGAATCGACAGTTCACAACTCGTCAACTTAAAGAAACAGAGAGAGCCAGAGGTTGAAGATGGAAGTTGAAGATCCAAGAATGTTGAAGGTCCAGCAAAAGGAAGGAAGTCGAAGGTCGAGCAAGTCGATTGGTTTGGTTAATCTCTAAAAGGGCTTGTGAAGAAGCACTCACTCCTAAAGCGGTTATGTAGTGCGGAGATCGATCTGTTACAAAGATCACAAAAACATGGAGCAGTGTAATACAATCAAATATTTCTTGACAGAGTAAAACTATAGGGTCGAAGCCCTTGGGGTTGGTGCCTCAAAATTGGAAGGATTGGTGTCCTTGGAGTTGGTTCTCTTAAATTCAAGGTTGGTGACTTGGTAAGATAGTGTCGAAGCCCTAGAGGTTGGAGCCTCATTAAAGTCCAAGTTGGTGCTTGGAAAAATTCATCAGATATTGTATTCAATCTTTTTCTATATTTTAATAAAATAATTTTTTCTATCAAAATTGTAAAGAATCTAAACTGGTAATAATAACAATTGAAAAGAAATATTGATTCACCCCCCTCTCAGTATTTCCAACAATTGGTATCAGAGCCAGCTTCTTCAGAATCAACCTAACAATTGAAAGAAGGATTCTTAATTACAATGACGAATTGTGATATGACAGGAAGGATTTCCTTGTTCGATGGTACTAATTTTGGTTTTTGGAAAAAGAGAATGTCTTACTACATAATGTCCCTTGGACCTAAAGTTTGGAACATTGTTTTGAATGGGTACAATGCCCCTCCCACTCTTCACACTAATCAAGATGAAATGAAAGCGTACATTGCAAATGCCAAAGCTCTAAATTCCATTACCAGTGGAATTATTGATTCTATGTTTCCGAAAGTTTTGAATTGTGACTCGACCAAAGAAATATGGGATAAGCTGGTTAGCTTATATGATGGAGACTCCAAAGTTAAGAAGGCAAAGCTTCTAACTCATAGGAGGGAGTTCAAAAGTCTGAAAATGGATGATGAAAAAGATATTGCATCATACATCCACTGAGTAGCTGAAGTAGTCAACTCTCTTAAAGCATTGGGAGAAAAGATTGAAGAAAGCATTGTTGTTCAAAAAGTCTTAAGATCTCTCCTAGATAGATTTGACTCCAAAATAAGTGCTATAGAAGAAATGAAGGACCTAGACACTCTCAAGATGGATGAACTTCATGGAATCCTCATTGCCTATGAGATGAGAAAAGGAATCCCAAGTTCCAAATATGTAGCATTCGAGGCCTCAAAACCAAAAAGGGGAAAGGATTGAATACCAACAGTGATGACTCCGATGTTCAATCCTAATTGGCACAATTTGTACGAAGGCTAAAGAAAGGATCCAAGCTATAAGGTAAGAACCCTCTTATCTATTTCAGATGTGGAAGAATAGATCATTACGCTGCAAAATGTCCTCATAAGCATGACATTGATGATGAGGAAGATTCAAAAAGGAGGATATACAAAAAGAAAGAATTTACTAAGAAAAATTTCTTCTCTGAACAAGATGAATCTGATGAGGGTGAAGATGTGGTCATCATAAAGAAATCATCCAAAGGAAGAAATGATGAATCAGATGAAGAAAATGACTATGCTGGAAGCAAGTATTATTTATGGCATTCACTGAAGATGATGAATCAAGACAGGAGAATGAAGAAGATAGAAACGTATTACTAATTAGTGCCATTGAAGAAAATGAAAATTTACGAAAGAAGTTCATCTCACTTAAAATAGACAAAGAGGAAGCTAAAAGAAGGGAGGATGTCATATATGAAAGACATGAAGCTGAAATAGTATCTCTCAAGAAAGAATTGGAACAAATCAAAAGAAGTTGGCAAAATTCTCAAACACTTTATGACATTTTCAACACTCGGAGATCTCAACGTGAAAAGTCCGGGATTGGTTTTAAAGAAGAATCATCAAGTGCTAAGTATAATGCAAGAAGGTATGTTGACGTACTTTGCAGCAATCCAAAATAAGAAAAATCATTGCATCAAAGGCCCGACTCAAATCCAAAGAATGAAGAAAGAGCTACTCCAAGAAAGAAGGTTTATTCAAATCATGGCTATTATAACATGTACCAATCTATCTTTCTTAGGCAGTGTTATTATTGTAAAAATATTGGTCATCAAGCTAAACATTGCATGGCTTGTAAAAATGAAGCACCAAGATTGAAGGATCAGACAAACAAACCATGTGGTCTCAAAGGGCAAGGACAAATCAAGACCCTCAACTCTTTTAATCCTTTGGCCAAATTTGATCCAATATGCTCATTGTGTAATGATAATGGTCATAGCGAACAAAATTGTCCCCTCAAAAGTAGAGAAGAAAAAGATGAATATCCTTATACAGATAAATGTGTTCTAGCTCTCACAGTGAGGAAAATCTTTGATTTGTGGATAGTGGGTGCTCCAGACATATGACAGGTGACAAAAGGAAGTTTGTCTCATTAAACAAAAAGGAAGGAAATGTATCCTTTGGGAGTGGGTTTGCCAAAATTGCTAGAAAAGGAACTGTTACCCTTATTAATAGAAAAGGAAAGGCTCAAAATGCTTTGCTAGTAGATGGGGTCAAACATAATCTCTTGAGTGTTAGCCAAATCTGTGATCTAGGACATAATGTTGTTTTCAACACTAAAAATTGTGAGATAGGGAACTCTTCCTCAAGAGAACTTGTGGGGAAAGGAGTTAGAACATCAGATAATGTCTACATTCTGAACAAAATTCAAGAAGATAAATGTTATCTAAGTCAAACAGATGAAAGTTTGTTATGGCATAAGCGACTAGGGCATACAAGTTTTGATAAATTGATTAATCTCAGCAATATCAATGCAGTAAGGGACATTCCAAAGATGTCCAAACCAAATCAAGTTGTATGTGGCCCATGTCAACATGGCAAGCAAACTAGAACCAACTACAAGACTAAGGAATTCTCCACATCAAAACCTCTAGAGATCATTCACGCAGATTTATGTGGGCCAACTAGAACTCAAACACTCCAAGGAGAAAGGTATTTTTCTTTATTTTGATGAATATACTAGAATGATGTGGGTATATTTCATAAAATATAAATCTGAAGCATTTGAATGTTTTAAGAATCTTAAAGCTCTTGTAGAAAATGAAAAGGACTCCAAAATTAAATGTCTTAGAACAGATAGAGGGGGAGAATTCACATCAAAAGAATTTGATGAATTTTGTAAAGAACATGGAATCGAAAGGGAGTTCTTCGCTGCTAGAACACCTAAGAAAAATGGGGTAGTTGAAGGGAGAAACCAAACTCTTCAAGAAATGGCAAGAACTATGTTACTAGTAGCTGACTTACAACCAAAATTTTGGAAGGAAGCAGTCGGGACAATATTTTATACCTTGAATCGAACTCAACTAAGACCAAATAATGAGAAGACTCCTTATGAATTATGGAAAAGTAGACATGCTTTAGTAAAATGCTTCAGAATTTTTGGAGGCAAATGCTTCATAAAGATCAGTGATGACTCACCAGGAAAAATTGATTCTTGGGTTGATGTAAGAATATTTCATGGGTATTCTACCAAAGCAAAGCTTACAAGTGCTACAATAATTGACTACAGAAAATAGTGGAAAGTATTGATATGAAGATTGATGATGGGCTTCCAATAAAGAAAATTGAAGATCATGAATTTGACCCCTTTATTGAAGAAATCGAAGAAGAACTTGAAAGGGGAAAAAAAGATCAAGAAAAACAAAAACAAAAAGAACTATCTCAAATTTTTTCAAAAGTGAAATTCATCCAAAAACATCGCCAGGAAGAGTAGATTATTGGCAATGTAGATGAAGGAATACAAACCCGAAGACGGATGACAAATACACCATAGAGAAATGATGTTTCTCTCCTATCTATGATAGAACCAGAAACTTTTACTCAAGCAGGTAAGGATCCTCATTGAGTGAGAGGCCATGGAAGAAGATTTGTCTCAAATTGAGAAAAACGAGACATGGGAGCTGGTACCTCGTCCAAAGGATAAAAATATAGTTGGAACTAAGTGGGTGTTCAAAAAAAAATGACTGGAGATGGACAAATCATCAGAAATAAGGAAAGATTTGTCTGTAAGGGTTATTCACAAATTGAAGGAATCGATTTTGAAGAAACCTTTGCACCAACAGCTTGTATGGAAGCTATAAGAATGTTCTTGGTATTTTCATGCTCAAAAGGATTCAAAGTATATCAAATCGACATACAATCAACATTTCTGAATGGGGAACTTAAGGAAGAAGTCTACATGGAGCAACCAGAAGGCTTTGATCTAGCACAAGGAAAATACTATGTATGTAACTTGAAAAGGCATTATACGGTTTGAAACAAGCTCCTAGAGCATGGTATGCAAGATTGGATCACTATCTATAACAACAAAACTTCAAAAAGGGGGTGGTAGGAAGTAATCTCTACATGAAGATGGATGAGGATAAATTATTAATCACCCTTGTATATGTTGATGATCTAATATTTTCTAGAAATAATGATAAAATGAGCCATGAGTTTTCTCAAAATATGTCAAAAGAATTCAAAATGTCAATGATTGGTGAGCTATCCTACTTCCTTGGACTAAAAGTATCGCAAAGAACAACAGGTATGTTTATCTCTTAAACAAAATATCTCAAAGACATGCTTAAAAGATGGAATGGAAGAATTTGCACCTATGAACACACCGACGACCACAAACTACAAATTAAGCAAAGATGATGAATCCCCCCGGTAGATGCAACTCTATACTGGTCAATAATTGGAGCTCTCTTATACTTAGCTGCTACAAGACCCAACATTATGCAAGTATTGGTAACGGTGGAAATATTTCAATAAGCTCCTAAGCAATCCCACATGTTAGTTGTGAATAGAATTCTCAGATACTTCAAAGGAACTCCTTACTATGGTCTTTGGTATCCCAAAAGCACAAATACTACAATGACAACTTATATCGATGTTGATTGTGTTGGAAGCATGGATGATCGTAAAAGCACCAATGGAAATGCATTTTTGATGGGAGATTGCCTGGTAGCTTGGTTTAGCAAAAAAAACATCTATATCTCTCTCTACAGCTGAAACCGAATATATAGTCGCAACTGACTGTTGTACACAAATACTATGGATGAAGGAAGCTTTGAAGGATGTTAACGTAGAAACTAAACAACTAATCACCATCTATTGTGATAACACAAGTGCTTTCAATCTCAGTAAAAATCCAATGATGCACTCAAAAACCAAACATATACCAATCAAGTATCATTTTCTCCTTGAATAGGTGGCTGAACAAAACATCAAGTTGGAATATATCAATACGAAGGAATAGATTGCAGATATTTTCACCAAACCTCTTCCTCGAGAATCATTTGAACATCTCCGTCAAAAGATGGGGGTTATTGCTTTAGCATCACACTAAATCGATTCTTAAAATTATGCATGATAGGGGGAGTAGTTTGTCAGGAGTAGTAGTTCGACAGGGAAAGTCCATGTGCACTCCTTTTCCATTGATGTCAAAGGGGGAGAGAAGAAGAATATTGCCATCAATGACAAAGGGGGAGATTGTTGATCTAGATTGCCATTGATGTCAATATGGAAATATTTTGGGTACTAAATGATGACATGAAGCCAAGTAGAGAAGATTCATGAAGAAACAGGAGCAAGAAACCAAGGAGGAAAGCCATTGGAAATCATCAAGAAGCCAAACAGTAAGAGGAAGAAGTTCATCAGAAGGAGCAAAGAGTAACATGCAGCAAAGGAGCATAAAACAGTGATTAAGAGGAGTTAACAGTAATATTCAAGAAATAAGCGGAGGTAGTATTAAACCATGGAAACCTGTTAAAATTCCCAATGCATATAATAAAAGTTCACAGAGCATCGGAGAATCAATATTGGCAGTTTTTATCGCTTTATTATGTGACACATTGAATCCCCTGACTACGATATATGCATTACAGAACCAATGGTTCCATAACAATATGCTCTATGGTTATATCACATCCGCCATACCGGAACTGCCACATCGGAAGTTATGTATCACAAAGGAATGTCACACTTGAAAACTAAGACTCTCCTTTTTATATAATCCCATGGTTCGCAAACCACGGGTGGATCTTCTAAAGCCGACACAAATTACATAAAAGAAAGGCAGAAACCCTTTATGAAATTTTACATCTACACACTTTGCAACCATAAATTGTAGAGAATTTACACTTTACATACAAAAACTTGGGCTTTTAACCTGAATATCAATCCTAGGGTACCATATCCCAACATGTCCTTTTTGGAATATCTAACTAAAATTACGGCTCCCATGCAAACTATAAAGCTCCATAAACAACAACTTTCGAATTTTTGACTTTAATAATCTAACAACCTTATATTTGTTTTCTCTACTTCCAGGAGCTTCCACTTTATGTTTTCTCATTTATTTCTAGAAAATATCTCGGTTGTGTCATTGTTGCAAGAACCTGAAATCCATTATTTGTACTCATTTTCTTGAGAAGGATCAACCCACAACCGTAATGAATTATCCTTACCTAAATTTGATGGATTTACAAAAATTTAATGCAGGCAAGTATTAGTGTTAACAAGACTGGCATGTTAAAAGATTTTATTTGAATGGTTTGGTAAAAAAAATGTTTCTACCATTGTTTTGATTAAAAATTTTAGATGCATTGTAATCTATTAATTTGTGGCATTTATATAATAGTGGCATTTATAGTAGCCAATATTTAGCAGTAAAAGATGCTCAGGAAATTTTAAAATTTTATAGAAGTGGATACTAAAGAATGAAGAAAATGTATTTGTTGCACGACAAAAACCTTCAGAAGCTCATGAATGTCCAATTCCAAAAGATAAGTTGTTAGTAATGACTTCCCTTGTACAATATGCTCATGACATTCCACATGGTTCCTATGTTTTATTGCAGACTACATTTTGAAAAACCATGTCGACAAACCTATTTATAGGTTTCTTTGGAAAGAGATTGCATTTTTTAACAAACTGTCAGCTTTGAAATATTTTGGAAAGTTGGTTTCAAGTGGATAGAAGGATTACAAATTGTGATTTTCCAAACTGAGTATAAAGCTAATTTTAAAAAAGAATTATAAGGAAATTAGTTAAAATCATATTTCCAAAAATATTAGGAAGGGTAATTTATAAAAGTTGTTTAAGCGAAGAGTTTAAAGTGGATTTTGTAAAAATATTTATGAGAGAAATGGTATTTCAAAACAAAGTTTGAGGAAATTACAAGGGGAATCTCTAAATAGCATGGGTTATAAACATTTATAAGAATGATAACATTTTTTTTTGTATTTGTTTAAAGTTAAATAAAAAGGTCTCGAAATTTATTTGGTGTGCATTAATGTATTATGATTGTGTTGTTGTATGTTTTTTTCTTATACTTTTTTCACCAAATATATTTAAATACCACATACAAATACCATAATTAATGATAATTTGGCACAAACATTGAAGGGATAAAGTAACGTGCACTTAACAACAATTAACTATTTTAAAATCAGGAAAGTCACTTGAAATCAATTATTTTGTAGGGTCATGTATGTTTTTAAAAACCCTAAAAACTCACTTGTATTTCCATATTGGTCAAGTTTTCTTATTCAAACTTGACATAAAAGAGTCCAAGTCAATCAATAGAGTATTTTTCATGTTTAAGAAGAGTAAGAAGCATAACCATGGAGTCACAAGAAACCTTATATGAAATCTTGTTTTTCCTTCACATTGTGGATTCAAGTTGTGTTTGGAAACATTTGATTTATCTTGAAATTGAATAAAGGGATCAAGTATTGTGTTGATGAAGGTATTTGCATGATGTTACTAATTGATTATTGGTTGGAATTGTGACACTTCGATATTTGATTGTAACACTTTGTTTCTTGCCTACAACCATAGAGGTTTTGTTTGTACACTTATAGTTTTTTGTTGCAACATATTGTTTTTAGCACTTGAAGAACTTAGTTTGATTAGGATAACGAGTATTGAAGACTTACTCATTTTTATATGCACTTAATTCATATTGTACAAGCATCAACTATTCAAATGAACAAAATTCACTAAGTCATTCGGCTACATGTATTAACATCATGCACAAAAGGATTGACCTACTTTAAATTCAAAACAATTTATTGATAAATGAGTTAAAACATCTTCAAAATCAATACATACTTCACTATTCTACTCCTATTTTATAACTCTTCATAGCTTCCTTTGGATCAGAAGATGGTTATAGTGAATAAGAAGATATCAAATAACATATAATTAAGGATGACATGGATGAATTAGATAAAGGAGCTAAGGTTAAATATGAAGTTGGAGAATGACAATAAAGTTATTAAACCTTGGGAAGAATTGGAATTCAAGAACAATTTTGGTGTAGGATATGACAAAGTGAGCTTGAATTCTTTCATAATCCTAATTTATCCTAGAATGATTACATTTGAGGGCACGTGAATTCTTCGTGATGACTTGTAGTAGCATACAATGGATAATAGTAAGAACTTGGAACTTGATGATGATGATGATAAGTTGGATGAAGTACTTGAACTTGAGGATTGTGATGAGGAACATGAGGATTTGAATAATTACGATGAAACTAATGATCATGATGATACACTTGATGTTGCAAAGTTGGATGAAGTGCTAAAATAGTGTCAACACTATTATTGAGTTGGACATATTGATCTTACTTTATGTAATTTATGTGGGAGGGTAGATCATTTTTTAGAAGGTTTTAGAAGAGAACAAAGATTCAAAGGAAACAAGTTTAATTTGGATAATTAAGTAGTTAAAACTAGAATTAGGAAGATAAATTATTGGTATAGTCTTATCGTTAGGTTCATACATAGATATGAACATGTTGTGAACATTTCAACTATCGCAACCACTGAAAATTATTCTTCTAACTATAAATTAATTAATAGTTAATTTTCCTAGACAAACATTGAATACTTCACAACTGCAACTTTCACCAAAATAAATTCTTCAGAAGATAAACTTGAAACTGAGAAAATATTGGCGCACACACACAAAAATATGACAATTATTTTTTGACAAATGTCCCCAGAAAAACCCAACTTGGGAAAACTGGTGCAACTGTTGATGGTTTTGATTATTAAGTAGCAATGAAATAATCTGAGTACAATCTATGGATTCCCAGTTGGCTATCCAATCAACAAGTATCTTACAAAAGTAACTAGAGAGAAAATTATCTCACTCCACAAATAATCCTGACACTGGCTCCTCCAAAATATCTGGTCATCCAAACCCTTGTGCAAGCCCTCTACATAGTCCTTGCACTGCCTCTTGCATGTGTGGCTCTGTTCAGCCTCTGAACAAGTCGTATTTCCTATCTCTGTTGCCGAAAGTGACCTTCTAGGTCTCTGGAATAGTTTCCTGACCTTTGGGAGCTGAATCAACCTCCTCTCAAGCTAAAGCGAGCTACTATGTTGAAGCTTTTGCGTATCCCTTGTGAAAATTTTGTGTGGAATATTTCTGCCACTTATTGTTGCTTATACAGATCTGGAAAAATTCCTCTAGATCGTTGTCGCTGCCCCTCTCTATCTCTGCTTCCCTTCTCTGGATTGAACTCTTCTAACAACTGCTGCTACTCTCTGGAAAATTGAACTGCCCAAGGAAATTGATCTCGAGTGCGTATTCTCCATCTTCCCATCGACCTCCTCTTATAATCTCCAATTGGGACTCCAATGACCAATATTAAAACATAATCGATGGCTAAGATCATATCTGAATCGATCCATGTGACTTTCTAGATGATTCACACCTTTCTCAATTAATATTGATTAATTAACCGCGTTTCCTAAGTTTAGACTTAGGAACTATTTTAAAATAAGATAATAATCTAATTGAGACACTTCTAGGTGGAATTTAAAGAAACTATTTTTGGCTTATGGAGAAATCCTATGTTTTATCCTCTCTAGAAAGTTTCAAGACTAGAACACCTCTGCTGCTACAAAAAATAACACTCCCTCTTAGCGAGGAAGGTGGTGTAGTGCTGCACTACTGCTACAACACCATGTCTCTGTATCACCCTTTGTATGTTGCTGATGTCTGCCTACTATGACTGACTACCATTTCCCACCAACTACTGTGCAACTCTGATATTACATATGTGTTGCTACCGACATTGTTATATAACTTCCAACTATGCATCTGCATTGCAACTCCCTCTCATTTGTTCTTGTTGCAACTGCAACTACTACAGCTGAGAGGCATCCAAAATATTGAATCGACTGTGTCTTTGTACTGCATTTGTCTCCTGAGCATCTGAAATCTACTAGCCTCTACACTTTCTATTGAATAATCTGCGTTGCTATTGACTCTACATTGAGCCACCTGCTCTACTGTCAACATTGAATCTTCGCTCCTCAACACTTGACTGCAACTAGTCTGCTACCGTTTCTTAGGAATCTGGCTGCATCAAATGACAATGATCCATCCTGTTACCAAATACTATGGGCCCCCATAACAAGGTAATAATCCAGGAGGAGGACACCGCAATGGACCTTATTCAAAATTTCCACAACTTTGGGACTATAACTACATATCGCCCCACCTCTCTCTTGTAGGTATAGATGCAAACAAGGTGAAATCTTCCTCCATCCTGGAGGAAAAATTATCTATCTTTGTGAATGTTGTCACTTGGTCCTACTTATTTGACTTGTCCTTCTTCCTGAGAGGACATTGTGTACTATAGTGGCCAAAATCAACACACCTGAAGCACTTGACCTTAGATAGGTCCTTCTTCTTCTTCTTCTCCCCTTATCCTTGACAGGGACCCTTTGATGTAAGGGCCACATTCTCTTCTTCCTTCTCAACCTTTGTGCCCTTGTTGCTGCTACCATTGATTGTGATATTTCATAGAGCTCGCCTCAACTGATCGTGTTGTAAGTCTGACCAAATCTTGTCCCATATAGGCAATATGTCTTATCCCAAGATACTTTATACAAATACTTGCCACTCCTTAGAGATATTGTTTGGTGCCAATCATACAAGCTCTGTCGGTGCTAACTATACAAGCTTTGTTGGTTGAGGTGCCTCCCTAATGGCTGCAAACTGATCACGGACCTCCTGAATCCTAGTGAGTAAGGGATCTATGCCTTCACCCTTCTGAATACTTATGCTTCTCAACTTTTCCTGTAGGAAAATATTCTGTTGCTTGGAAGTATTCTAATATAGTTGGTCAAGAGCATCCCACATCTCCTTGGCAGTGCCTTTGCCAGATAAATGTGAAACTATATGGTACCAAACTCCATCTAGGATCAATCGCTTCACCTTCTCCATTTCTTTCCTGTACTCATTCAGCCAATATGTATCTTTAGGTACTACAAATACATTATCTACATAGGCTTTTAGGCCAAATTCATCCAACAGGAAAGACATATTAGCTTTCCATACGACAAATATGGAGGCTCCCTCAAACTTATCCTAATACATAAACCCAACTATGGCCATCTATGAATTTTATCGAAAATCTCCCTCTTCCTTTGCTCGACTATTGAATCTACTACTCGCATTCCCTTCTGAAGTGAGAAAAAATACCTACAGCAACTATCGATTGCAACTGGGAAAATCATATTTCTATGTTATAAACCCTCTGAGAGAAATTTCCCTTTATGTGTGCTCTTCCTATTCCTCTTTTGCTTGAATCTTCTCAACGATTCTACTGCATTACTTTTTGAAAATACTTTCTAGCTCTACCTCTACCTACTAAAGTTCTACTTTGAGCAACTCAAAATTTTCTTGCCACCCTACAACTAGAAATCAAAATTTTACTCTACCACTCTCTCTACCTAGCTAGGCTCTATGCAGATCTTAGAGAAATCGTGTTATTTCTCCCTTTGAAAAATGAATTTCTTCCTCTTCATCTCTAAGCTATTGGTTCGATCAACCTTGCTCTAAAACCATGTGAAAATTTCAACTATTGCAGTAACTAGAAATTGTTCTTCTAACTGTAAATTAATTAACAATTTATTTTCCCAAACAAACAATGAATAATTCACAACTGAATTTTTCACCAAAATAAATTATGTGGAATATAAATTAGAAATTGATAAAATATTGGCACAAAACACAAAAATATGATACCATTATTCTTGGACAAAAGTCCCCAGAGAAATCTAACTTGAGAAAACCGATGTAGAAACTGAGGGTTTTAATTATTAAGTAGCAGTGAAATAATCTAAGTACAATCTATGGATGTCCATCTGGCTATCCAATCAGCAAGTACTGAAAAAATTAATTAGAGAGAAAATATTTTACTCCACAAGCAATCTCGGCATTGGCTCCTCCAGAAAATCTATTCGTCCAAACCCTTTTGTAGGCCCTCTACGTAGTCCTTGCACTACCTCTTTAACATGTGGCTCTGTTAAACCTCTGATCAATTCCTCCTTCATGTCTCTACTTATGAAATTCTCTTCGGGCCTCTAGAATACTTTCTCGACCTCTGCAAGCTAAATTGAACTGCTCCACTGAAGCTTATGCGCAACTTTTGTGTGGAATACTTCTTCCACTTGTTGTCGCCTCTCCAGATTTGGAAAAATTCCTCCAGATTATTGTCCTTGCCACTCTCTGTCTCTACTTTCCTTCTCTGGCTTGAGCTCTTCATACAACTACTTCTACTCTCTGGAAAATAGAACTGCCCAAGGAAATCGATATCAAGTGTGTGTTTTCCATATACCCGTTGACATCCTCTTATAATCTCTAGCTGGGACTCCAACCGCCAAGATTAAAACATAATCGATAACTGAGATCATATCTGGATCGATCCATGTGAGTTTCTAGATGATTCAAACCTTTCTCAATTAATACTAATTAATTAACCCCTTTTCCTAAGTTTATAGTTATGAAATATTTAAAAATAGGCTAATTATCTAATTGAGACACTTCTAGGTGGAATTTCCTATTGGCACTATGGCACTGATTTAGAGCTATGGCACAAGTGTTGTCCTTGATGGCAACTATCTTTGGTAACAGATCTTAGTTCAGGCTTTCAGAATGAAGAAAAATTCATATACGCATGTTCATCTAGACGAAGACGCGTATACACGCGGGTTATACATGAAAAAAGCGCGTATATGTTGGATAACTTACCTTTGGTCCATGGTAGTTAGTCCTTGGTACTTGAACCTATGATTTTGGATCATGGTACCTCGTCAGACGTGTTGATCCCAAGTATTGGGTCCGTGGTATTGGTTTATTATAGTTTTGGACCGTGGTATTGTGGAAGGCCTAACACTATAAAAGAGGAAGGAGATCATGTGGCAAATGATCATCTGAATTATTATTAAATATCTGATAAAGTGGTAGATCTAGAACACTGGTAATTGGGTTATGGTGCAGATCTGGATCTGAATAAAGGAGGAACCTTAGCGCCAAGAGAAGGATAAGTTCTATTGATGTGTCATAATCTTTAAGCTTGAATGATAGTATGATTTTGGTCTGTTATATGTGGCGCTTGCTTGATCTATAACACTGATAATCTGGGTTAACTAGTGTTTGAATATATGAAAGTGCGAATTATCCTTTATAGATCTGTACGCAAGTTCAGTGAAGCAAAGGCACGTATACACGCTGGTTAAGTGAATGAAAACAGCGTATACGCAGGTTGTTCCAAACACAGAAGCGTATGCACGCATGTTGCAGGTTATTGAAATAGCGTATGTGTTTTAAGTTGTGATCTAGCTGCTTCAGTTTATTGTTGCTGTGTTCTGGGTTCAGATTTTGGTGTGTGGTTTCTGGTACTGTGTTTTGAATACAGCTGTCAGAGAAGTACCTACTTGATTTAGAACTAATTGGTGAAAAGGAGATTGGTTGATTCTTGATAATTGATTGATGTTCATGGATCCAGTCTGAAAATTTATGAAACGTGGTCCCTGGAAGAAAGAGAAGGTTGTAGTCTTCTGTATGCCAGCACCTACGTACTAGTATCTTGGCTAGTGCAAGAGCTAAAGGGGGTTGTAGCTCCCTTCCAGGAGAAGATGGAGAATGAGAGAGGGTTGTAGCTCTCTGCAGGTTGCAGCCTGCGTATTGGTAAATGACTGCACCAGTACATTGTAAAAGAAGTTTCTAATTTAAAAGAAGATAGAGATGAATTGCAGCAGGTGGTTTTCACCCACATTGGGTTTCCACCTTATATCTTGTGTTCTTGTGTGTGATTGTCGTTCTGCTCTGTTTTACTACTTCTGGTTACTATTTATTTGATTCTGAATCACAGATTAACGATCATCATCAGAAAGATAAAGTAAATTATAAGTGTGCATTGTATATGTGGGTTTCCTTCTGCATAGTTGCGTATATATGCAAGTTTAATTAACTGAAGTAGCATATATCATTTGATTTTGAAAAAGGAATATTTGACTTGATAGTACTGATTCACCCCCCCTCTCAGTATTATTTCCAACATTTCCAAAAACTTTTTCTGGGTTATGGAGAACTCTTGTGTTTTAGCCTTTGCACAAAGTTTTGAAACTAGAACACCTTCAATGCTTCAAAAACCAACACATGTCTATTGGGAGATGTTTTTATAGTAGATGGAAATGAATATTTTGAATAAAGAATTGATGATTCTAGAGCATAATTAGGCCCCATTTTCTATAGTCTTTTGAGTTAAAGATCAAGTTTATAAATTCGCTAAAAAATGGTATGGTTACCCTTTTTTACTTTCAAGGGAGGTATATTGGCATTGCTGATGTACAGGTCCCAAGACTTCTCACCTTTCAATTGACAGGGGGGGAGATATTAATGATGTCAAAATTCAAATTTTGAAGTCCCTTTTTTTAATTGAGGACTATTATTTCTTTGCAATGATGAATTGATGTTTTTACTTTTTTTAAAGGATTATAATGGGTTTAGGAATAAATTAGGATATGATGATGGATGATGATGGATTAAATATTTGATAATGTTTACATAATCACTTACATAGATTTCTAGATTGGTTAAATTCAGCTTTAGAGCTTATTCATCATGATGGTTTAACGTTTGGCCTTTTTTGGGATTTTCAATAGTTTGATGATATTTTGATGGATTTCAAGATGTTGGTGTGGTTTGGTGGTTTAACACATTTTGGAATTTGAATATTCATTCACTTGCATATTTTTGATTGGCCTCAAGGCCTTATCATGGTTGGGGTTAAATTTTAGGAATTAAACCCTAAATGACTATTATTAAACTAATGGGAAATGATCAAGGTCTCGAACTATAATACAAGCTCTCTAAAAGGGATATTTTACATACGGCTAGAATATGCATGCCATTAGGAGTTTCTGTACAATAGGGATGGGTATCAAGGCCTTAACCATGATTGAAGGACAAAAATGCATTCCTTAATCCCTAAATTGATATTATATCTTATAGGACATATATGATTCCTCAAACCACTACAAAAACCTATTAAAAAACAAAACCTTTTTTCCTTGAGCGGAATATGAATACCATTAAGATGATTTTCACAAAAGAGGTGGCTCTTGAGCCTTTGGCCCAAACTAAATCTTCTATGACACTAGTCACTAGACTAGGCCTCAATATATCACATGGACTTGAATCATTGACCTCTTAGTGGGCTATTGGCATTATTAAGATATTTTACATTATCTTCAAATCTGCCTGCACTTGTGCAGAAAAAAAAAAATAACTATAGCGAGAAGTAAGCGTTTACTTGGATAAAACGTCCATGCTAGTTACCCCAAACTTGGGTAAGTGCTCAGCTTCGTGAACCTACTTCTTCTTGGTGGCAGTCAGCATATCTAAAAATCAAGTAACATTCCCTTTTTATTAAAATTTTGATCTTCCTACCAGCATGCTAGTTTTCAGGTTGATACTTCTGCAGTCATGTCAGTCAACTGATTTTCATAATTACAGGATTTTTTTTACTTTTTATACTTTTTATTTTTGTCAATTTTTTCTTTTTATTTTTCTTTGATTTTTTTTTTAATAAGGACAAGAAGGGATCAATTCTTCAACAGGTTGGTGTTACCACCTACCAACTCCTTTTCAAATGGTTGTTGGACTTGCTGCATAAAATCTCTTTTAGTAAGGGGTTGAAAATATACCTTCAATATATGCATGTTTACCAAGAACACAAAATTTCGTCCATCAGTAGTTTTGATTTCGACCGCTCCATTTTGGAAAACTTTGACCACCTCATAAGGTCCCATCCAGCGTGTATGGAATTTTCCTTTAAAATGTTTGAATCTCGAATCGTAAAGGAGTACCCAATCACCTAGTTGGAACTGCTTCTTCTGAATGGACTTGTCATGCCACTTCTTGTGTTGTTGTTGAACCAAGATGTTCTGCTGAACAGCATCCCTTCAAATTTCATCTAACTCATTTAATTGTAGAAGGCGTTGTTTCTATGCTTTAGAGAGATCTAGTCCCAATTGGACTACAATCTTGAAAGTCTTGATTCGGAATTATATCGGCAAGAGCATTTGTTTCCCATACACCAGCTCATATGGTGTGTGTCCTGTGTTGTTTCTCCAAGTGGTTCAAAAGGCCCATAATTCTTCCGGTAATTTGTCAACCCAATCCTTTCTGTGCATGCTTACCGTCTTTGTGAGGATGGACTCAATCACCTTATTCATGGACTCCACCTGCCCATTTGCTTGCGGGTGATACGCTACAGATTTCCTATGTCGTATTTTGTATTGCTTCATCACACCCTATACTAGATTAGAAATAAAATGTGATCCATTTTCAAAAACAATTTATCTAAGCACACCAAATCTAGTAAAAATTTTAGTAAAAAGAAAATCAACAACAACTCTTTCAGTAACAAAAGAAACAACTTTAGCTTCTACCCATTTTGTAACAAAATCTGTACAAACCAAAATATGTTTTTAATTTGATGATGCAGGATTTATTGGTCCTGCGAAATCAATGGCCCATTTTTCAAAAGGCTTAATCATAACATGAGGACATAAAGGCATTTCCTTGGTTTGATTAGGCTGGCCAATTCACTAACAACTATCACATCGCTTGACATATTGTTTGGCATCCTTGAAAAAGGAAGGCCAAAAATAGCCAACTCGTAACACTTTGTATGCAATCCACTTATCGGTGAAGTGACCTCCATAAGGTTCATCATGGGAAGATTTTAATATATCAAACACCTCTTCCTTTCTTACACATCTACGGATAATGAGATCTGTTCTAGTGTAAAAGAGGTATCCTTGGATCCATGAATATGCAGCACTTTTCTGAATGATATTCCACTTTTCACGAGTGGATAAGTGAAGTGGTAATTTTCCGGTGACTAAATAGTTAGCTATGTCAACAAACCATGGATATTTTGTTGACACAACAAAAAGATGTTCGTCGGGAAAATCATCATCAAAAAGAATTGCTTCACTATGGTTATTTAATCTTGAAAGATAATCTGCTACTACATTTGATTTTCTTGGTCTATCAACAATAGTAATATTAAATTCATGTAATAATAGCAACCACCTAGTCACTCTACCAATAGTTAATGGTTTATTCATCAAATATCTTATAGCAGAATGGTTAATATGTACAAAAACTTCATATCCTATAATATAATGTCTGAATTTATTAATGGAAAAAATTACAGCTGAAAACTCTTTCTCAGTAACTGTATAATTGAGTTCAGCGGGTGACAAGTTTTTACTAATGAAATAAAAAGCATAAGATTGTTTGTCTTTTTCTTGTCCTAAAGTTGCACCTATAGCAGTATCTAAGGCATCAGAGGAAATATGAAATGGCAAGGACCAATTTGGTCCTCTCAATACTGGTGCCTGAACTAATTTTTCCTTCAATGTCTCAAAAAACTATTGGCAAGTTGTGGACCAAGAAAACTCACTATCTTTAGCCAAAAAGTCAAAAAGGGGGGTAGCTATCCTTGAGAAATTCCCAATGAATCTCATATAGTAGCCCTCATGTCCTAGAAAACCTCTCACTTTCCTTTGAGTTTTGGGTATATGAAGACTCAAAATAACTTCTATTTTTGCGGGGTCAACCTAGATACCTTTGTTGGAAATAAGATGGCCAAGAACCATTCCCGTCTTGCACATTAATATGAATTTATTTCCACTCAAGGCGAGATGAGCTTCTTGGCAGCAAAGAAGCACTTTTTCTAGATTCTTGAGGGCTTCTTGAAATGAATCACCAAACACGGAGAAATCATCCATATAGATTTCTACGCATTCAAGGTCAGCAAAAATAGGCAAGACTACCCTTTGAAAGGTAGTTGGGGCATTACATAGCCTAAAGGGAAGCACTCGATAAGAAAATGTACCCCATGGACATGTAAAAGTGGTTTTGTCTTGATCCTCAGGTGCTATCTGTATCTGGTTATATCCACTAAAGCCGTCTAGAAAAGTAAATTACTTCTTACCAGCAAGGGTATCGAATACCTGATTGATGAAAGGGAGGGGAAGTAATATTTGAGAGTGGTTTTATTCAATTCTCTATAGTCAATACAAATGCGCCATCTCCCATCTTTCTTTGGGACTAATACTAATGGAGAGACCCACTGGCTGTCAGAAATGGGAAAGATAAAATCAGCATCTAAGAGTTTTTGTAATTCTTCTTTTACGTCTCTTAGAGCTGGGTTCATTCACCTTTGGGGTTGTCAAACGGGTCGGGCTCCATTCTGAATATAGATATGGTGTGTACAAGTTTTAGTAGGGATGCCTTTCATATCTTCATAACCCCATGCAAAGGCATCAAGATGGTTTCGCAACAAATTCACAAGTTGCTCTCGCTGAGAAGGATCCGAGTCCGAACTGATATACAAGGATTTACCTGGACTAATCTCAACAATAGTAGTATCAGGCTCAAGATTACACAAGGATGTCACTAGAGATGGTGATGATGGAGGTAGAGAATCATATCCTTCCTAAAAATCTAGACTAAAAATCTGACTTAATGACTCGAAATTAGGCATGGTGTCTAGATTGTTTAGGAAGTCTTGAATATCACCCTCCTATGAGGACTCAGCATTATGATGTATCAAGGAAAAAGGTTGAGTCTCCTCATCACTACTGTAGTCCAACCATAAAGTGTCTCGAAGCTCCTGAATAGATTTAGCAGGTGGATATATGTGACTTTCTATCCGGAATCTCCATGGGAAATATACATATCACAAGAACGATATCTGATATAAGCATCAGTCGTAGCAAGCCATGGTCGCCCCAAGATCAGGGAATGCCCTCCCACAGGATTCTTTGGCTGAAGCACAATGAAATTTGCAGGATATTCCCAAGAATCTAGGGAAACGACCACATCATCCAATACTCCTTCCAGCTTGATTTTAGATCTATCTGTCAATTCAAGCACAATGGGAGTAGGATGAATATGGACCAATCCATGTTGATCCATGGTTTTCTTGGTCATAACATTAATGGCTGCCCCTAGGTCTATAAGTACATTGGAGACAAGAACATCACCTATCTGAACAGGGACAACAAGGTTTCCAGTGTCGATATATTTTTCCATTTGCATACATCCTGTCATTAACTCTGCTCCTCTACCAACAAATTGAATAGTTTGGGGTTCTAATCTTCTCCTTCCTGGCTTCTTGAGACAGATTTCCCTAATGATTTTTGTACCGATGGGAATCTCTTTGATAGCTTGGAGCAAAGGTACCCTTATAAAAAGGTTCCTAAGCTCATAAGCCAGGTTAGACTCAGGAATGGGGTCTTTCTTCTCCACAACTAACCTCTCTAGATAGGGAGGTCGATTGGAAGATGACAAGGGCTCATAATGTATAGGGATAGGCTGAATGGGGTCATCTTTTTCAGAATGGTCAGGAGTTTCCTTGTCTCCTTTCTCATCGATAATCACCTTGGGATGTTTTTCATTTTCTGAGGTTACTACCTTCCCTGATCTCAATTGGAGATCATTGACTCCAACTAGCATAGTCTAAAATCTGGATAAAGAAAGCGGGGTCATAGAATGGATCATTTGTATCGCTTTATTATTGGGGTTGGGTAAAGGTTGAGCAGGCAGCTGAGAAGGTCGAAACAGTGGAGGTAACGGTAATGGTGGCATAGGTTGACTTAGTTGAGGTAATGATGGTTGAGGCATTGGGTAAGGTGCATATGTAGGAGGGCATGATTTCATAGGTGCAGGATAGGAATGATGTGAATGATGTGAATGGTTTGGTCCTCTCCATCCGTGTTGCCAAGATTGGGAGGGTTGTCCATATTGATATTGATTCCCATGCTGCCAATGTTGGGAATGACCAATATTAGGATAGGAATATGAGTGTGCATTATAACCAAAAAAATGTGGTGGAGATTCAGGAACCATACCTGCACTTACCTGAGGCCAATTTCTTCGTGCTCCCATAGCATGCAATGATTCAGCTTCAGGTTGTCCCCCTTCAAGTACATCTTTAAGCCCTGGTATGGAGAGACATTTATCTGTAGCATGGTTATCTGCACAAATTTCACATTTATTAGTTTCTTTAATATCTAGAGGATATTCTCTTAAAGGATGCTTTCTTCTACATTTAGGACAAAAAATAGACAATATCTCTTACTATTCTACAAGTTTTTGCTCAAACTTTAAAGACTCTATTTGTTTACTAACAATATTGATTATTTCAATTTTCATATTATCCATTTTGTTTTCTAATCCAATAATCATAGCATCAGCAGATTCGGTTTTTCTGTTTTTATTCTAAATTCCTTTAATGGATCTATATTGGTTCCTCGAGAATTTCCTGCACAAGTCACAGATCTAATAAAAAGTCTTTTGAGAAATATCCCCTTGTCCTAATAGATTTAAATTATTTCTAGCATCATCAGTGAGCCCACGTAAGAACAAGATTTTAATGGTACTTGGATCAAATTTGTGCTTTGACCTTTGAAGGATATACAGGAATCTCTCCAAATAGTCCTCTAAAGTCTCATCATCATTTTGCACAATAGTAAAGATTTCATCTTGAATATCTCTAGTTTTACAATATTCCTGATATTTTGACAAGAACACTCTCTTCATTTTCTCCCAAGAAGATATAGTGTTTCCTCCTAGTCCCATGAACCAATGAAGAGCTGCGTCCTTGAGAGTTGTAAGAAACAACTTTAACTTTTGGGCATCCGATGAATAATCATAAATTCTACACAAAATATCAAACTCAAATGAGAAAGAATCTGGGTCTTCATGTACCTTACCATAAAAATGAGGAAGAGTTGATGGTGAAATATTTTTCATTTGTACTTGTGTATCAGGATCCACAATTTGGAATCCAAAAGTGGATTGTTCCTCATTTACCTAATTTTCACCACTTCCTTCTGCATGGTCTTCCATATCTGCCATTTTTGTTTCTCTACTCGAACCTCTCTCAACGGGCTGAGAAGGTTGACTATGGATTCCAACAGTCCCCTTATTCCCTTTTATGGGTTGTGTCACACCTCAACCACTACTACCAGGGCCTAGGTGGATTGTTCCTGCGCGATGACCCCGAGTTTGTTTGAACTATCTCCCTGCAAAAGAAGGCCCAATATGAGTTTTTGTTTCAGATTTGTCAGTGTTTCTTTGGCCCCTAGTGGGCTTCAGACCCCTACCTCTTTTAGACATTTATTTCAAAAAATGACAAAACGAAATTCAAAAAAAAACTGCAAGTTTCAAAAAATAAATCGCACCTATAAATTCCTTCAAATAATAGAAGCACACTGTAGGAAAAAATAATAGAAGACTTACCCCTATTGCAAACAATGGAAAATTCTTACCAATTGCAATCGCCTCCCTGGAAACGGCACCAAAATTTTGGGTGCAGGAATTACACTTGAGCAAACTCCTCCACACTTAATTTTCAACCTGAGGGTTTCGTAAACTTAGAGACGAAGCACAAACAATGCCAAAAATGGTATGAAATTTTCCTACCCCTAATCCTACTTCTTAAAGGAAATGATTTTCATAATCAGACATAAGACAATCGGAAAGGTAATTGACACTAAAGCAACTCTAGTGCTAGAACGTAAAAGACAATTTGCATGTAAATGAAGTAAAGAGATTCCACACAACTGAAACAATCTTAAATGATGTAATGAAATTCTATGTTCATCTTCAGATGGATGGCTAACTATCTGACAAGTGGGCCCTTCCAAAATTATGTCTTCCTTCTGATTTTCCTTCCACACAACAACCTCTCCTTGCATTGTTGCAATCTGCTTACACTAGTGCAGGTATAGTATCTCTGTGCAAAAGTATATGTGACCTTCCTTAGTGAAGACTTATGTCTTAGTGAAGTTGCTCTAAGCCTTAGAGCACTTTGTTTTTGTGACAAGAGACCGGCTCTCGCACTGAGGCAAAGGTTCCTTCACCCAGTTTCCAAATTACTTTCGAAAGGACTGAAAGATGTGCTGAAAAAGAATTGCAACTGTAAATGAAATTCTGAAGTAAATTATCTGTGAAAAAGGAAATGCTTCAATTCATTAAACCTTGCAAAGGAAATAAACTTCATGAAATAAAAGCACTTCAAAAGAATAAAAAAATAGTCTAAGTGTTTTGCATGTGTTGACTAACTTTAATAATCCATTTGAAATGCTTATGTTCTCTGCGAGTATAATATGTTTATGGTAATTTTATGTAATTGCTTCCAGATCCTCTAAAGATGTACTTTTAATACTGAAGACAGTTACTAAGTTAATGATTCATTCACTTGCAAAATAACTGGAAATAATATGCAGGTAAGTGATTCATTGTTCACTACAAACGAATGATTAAACCAAAATGCAGGCAACCACATGCACTAGTGCAGGAAAGAGTTCCTTGCACGATCCGATCGAAAACGAGTTAAAACAGAGATTGAGAGTAAAGGAAATGCAAGAAAGATATTTCATAAACAAAGTAAACACAACTAACTCTCAAACCATGGATCCATTTCACATGTTAGCTACAAAAGATATTTTAAATCAGAACTTGAAAAAAAATGATTAAAACTATAACATTACACAACTGCAAAAGAAATATCCACACTGTCTTTCTGAATAACGAAAGCAAGAGGGGTAAACAAGTTGGGTTGGTTGGGCCTAGCTAACCAGATCATTCCCCTCCTAAGGAATGAAAAGCTTAGCACTTCAAATATACATCAAAGATAAATTAGACGTTGTGTATGCAAATCATGGCAGTTCTCTTGTATTACTTGATTTGGCAAATATACATAACAGAGCAGTCAAGCCCTAGAGCTGAGGCGATAACCAGACTACATAAAACAAAATTACAATTGATGATTTGCTAGCTACCTCCTACCTATGATCTATATCTTATATATCCTTTTCAGCTCTAGCCGTTTTCACTAATTATAGACATTTCTTGTTCAGGCCTTTCGGTCGAACAGACTTAGAAACCGAAATTACAAACTTGGCCAGCAGTTATAATACACATGAATTTCACTTGGACGTAACCTATCTTTGGAAAATATTCCCTGATTGTGCACCACCTGTTATCATGCTTCAGTTCATCAACAGTTGGACTCAGAGTCAAGGATCGAGACCCATCCTCATGGAAGATTTGGCTTCTCGGAAATCTCGAGCAGTCTTCATGGCGATGTAGGAATCTACCTGCACTAGTCACACTCATTCATAATTCGTACTAAGTTCCATGATTACTCTAGGAAATTAATATGAGTTACAAGAGGTATGTAAATAGGCATGAAATCCATATAAAATGATTAATAAAGTGTTGTAATAAATCTTAATATAACATATGAGCATGTGCAGGAATGGGTAACTATCTTGTACTAGTGCAGGAAAGAAGGGTCTTTTATTGAGATAAAACAAAGGTTGATTTTGATGGAAATGGGGTAGAAAATAGGGAAATTTAGGATACCAACAGTATCTAAAAACATTTATTTTGTTAATTTAGTTTAGGTTTATTTTTTGGTTTCAAGACAGTGTTGTGGTAAAAACACACCCCCCTCTATTATTCACTTAATTCTCATTATGGGGACTCTTTAATTGAATGATTGATCATATTACTATTTGATTATTGAGAAATTGGATTGCTCTGATGAGTTTTATTTGTTTTTCTATCAAAACTCATTTGATCTCATTTGGACATTTTGTTTGCAAATAGCGCCTAACTGAAGATTGGATGTTTTTCACTGCTTTGGCCATATATAATGTATTTTACCTTTTATGTTATAAATGTGTCTCTTTGTAAGTAAATAGTTTTTTTATTTTGTATCATGCATTTCATAGCCCCTGAGACAAGTCTTTTATTATGTAATGGATTAATGTTTAAAAATCGGATTTAAACCTTTCACATTTAAAAATTGGTCATAACAGAAGGCTAAAACAAGGTGTTATATATATATAATATATATATATATATATATAGTATCAAAGCTATATTAAAAATATTCAAATTTGAACTCATATTTATATGGCTTATGGAATATATTAAGAATTAATCAAAACCTAAAGTCCAACCATATAGCCAACGGGAGGACCCACTTGCCACATCATTACTCCCTCTCCTAGCAGGGTCAACCATTATTAGAGAGTTTCAATTGAACAAGCTTTTAAAAACTCTGATGCAATACTCCCTCCAATCTCTGATAGCGATATAACCTCCCACTCCCATATGCCAATACACCTTGCCTCTCTGACTTATGGTATTCATGTCTCTCTGATCATCGATATTTCGATATGGCACTCCACCGATATTCTGATAATCAATCCTTCTGACCTTCGATATATGACATCCCCGATACTCCGATAACCTCATATCGTCGATCTTCGATACCAAGCTCCGATACGTCAGACCCAATATGGTATTGATTATGGTCTATGCAGATATCATGTCCACTGCATATTAGATCTCCCATATGTAACCACGTTAGAAATTTTTGATATCAGAAAATATCCGACATACATTTATGCCTGCCACTTGTTTGCCTACATCATCACCTCTGATACCACTAAGCTTGTGCCATGTATAAATAAAAAACCACCTAGTTAATTTAAAAGGGGTCTCATGGCGTAAATGATGTTTTACATGTATTACAGAGTTTTGACCTATTTTCACCATTTTAATAAAAAAATCCTCTATTTAAAACTGATTTTATTTTTTGTTATAACAGAGAGGTGTATAGAGCTGGTGAGAATCAACACATCCAGTCAACATTCTAGAAGAAACTTCTCCAAGTGGCACAAAGCAAACTGAAAATGGGCAGGGGCTATTGAAGTTGTTATTCAAAGATCACCATACCTGTGAATTCCACCTATCAGATCCAAGCAAGCTATGCAATCTTATCAGAGTGCGAACCAAGATGGCATTTTCTTAACCATGGAAATCTATATTCAACTAGAGCTCCAACAAAAGCATAACCTCTAGATCTATATTCTTTTCATAAACTCTGATGTCAAGAGATATGGGGGGATTGTTATTATTTCTTCCTGTATAAATATGACTTTTTGGATGAGTTGAGGGGGGGGGGGGGGGATGCATGAGATAGAGTAGAGAATATAATAGAGAGGCATTACTAGAATAGGAGATTCTTTCACAGATCTATGATTTATGTGATTGGGGTTTGGTCTCTTTGAATTTTGATTTGTGTAAAGAGAAGCAAGGAGATGAATGTGATATCAGATCTACTCCATATCGGAGCTGCCAAAAATCACAACTATTTCGTTTTATCTCATTTTAAAAGTTCTGATGAGCTTACCTCCAATACCACTCAGTTCTTGCCACGTATAAGTAATACCATTAAGCTCTTGTAACTACAAAACAAAAGTATGACAAATGGCAGACACAGATGGATATCGGAGGTTGGAACATATCAGAAGTCGGAGGGGGAGGCGCATTGGGATATCGGCATGGAGAGAATATTGGAGGTCAGAGGGAGTGTTGTATCACTTATCAAATATAGAAGTTTTTAAAATCTTTCTCAGGTGAAAATCTTCGATCGTCGATACTCGGAAGTGGAAGAAATTATGTGGCAGGTGGGTCCAACAGATATCGGAAATTTGGTTTATCACAAGTTTCATAATGTGACTGTAACAAAAAATACGATATGGGTATTTATCCGATAGTGTGTTATTATACGTGTTGTGTGCTATTTGTGGTAGTTTTCACTTTATATTCATCGAACTTTGGTTATAAAGGTTTCCAAAAGAATACTCTGATAGCCTAAAGTTCCAGTATTTGTTTATTAAAGAGTCATTGCCACATGGTGTAACATGAGCTTGGTCTCGGGGGCTCTTGTAACAGCCCTGGTGAAAATTCCATGTAAAAATATATGAATACCCTGGATGATGGGGCATGTATTCAAAGCTGAATGGTGGGAAGGACATCCTAGTTGGTGTTCATTTGGGTGTTTATGGCTAAGGAAATTAGCGAAGGAAATGACTAAGGCATTAAAGAGGCAAAAAGGTATTTTTGCACATTTATTTATGAAAATAATGGAAATTAGGAGAAAAGGAAGGTGGAAGGTCACAAGTTGCATATGAGGAGGAAAATGAAGGAAAATAATGGAAAATGAAGAAAATAGAGGCCTCCTTGATAAAAAGGTTTTTGAGGATTGGTTGGCAAGACTTGGTCAGTTCAATTTTGGATCTCTCTCATTATTCTCTCTATCTCTCTCATACTCTTGGACACTTAGAGTTTCCTGGGAGCACTTTGGCATTGGAGAAAGAAAGGAAAAGAAAGCAATAGGAAGCAAATATCAAGTAGGGAAAGGCAGGATCAAGCAGCTACAACACGCTTCATTGTAGGTATCAACTTGCATGTGTATTTTCCTTGCTATATTTGGCATGAATGGGATTACATGTGTTTCTTTTCTACCTCGGCATGTGAATTGCCAGGTGTGATAGTATTTTTAGCCTAGCCTTGCCATTTCTTGATAGCTTTGATGAGATGGGTTCTCTCATTCAATTTATGTGGGATGACCGGATTGGATTCGAAGCTGAGTGGGGTGGATCTTTGAATTGACAAACACACGGTGTAGTGGTCCCTGAACCAGACTGGGGATGCATGAAGCCACTGACCTAGTAACCCCTGAACCAGACTGTGGGTTGTGGTAAAGCTAGATTGTGTGCCTTGGTGGGCCTAGGAATCCTTTTTGATGAATGACATGATATATGGTAAAGCCAAGAGGTGTAATTTCTCTTCGTTGGGCCTAGTGATTTCGAGATGGAATGCACAGCAAAGCATGGAGAGTATGTCTCAGTGTAGGGCCTAGTGATCCCTGGATCAGAATGCGTATGCACGATAAAGCCTGAGAGACTAGGAGGCACTCAAATTCCTCACGGTGTAGGTGGAGAACTCCGGTGGCATCCACATTGATTAGTGTTTTTGATGTGTTCTATGAGTCCCACATTCATGCTTGGAATATGGCACAAGGGTGATTGGATGAAGAGAGACTTGGCTCATTCAATCTATGGTCAAGTGGAACGTGGTAGTCCCATCACCAGTTGGTTCATTGCATTGATTATTGAGAAATTCATTCCATTGATTTTCATGTGTAAATGCACTGGTGTATATATGGATTTTTATGATTGATATTTTTATTGTATTTTTGTTCCTATTATGCTAGTTATATGTACATTTTATGGTAGCAGTTATGTTTGGCTCTCAGCATGTTCTTACTTGTATTTGAATGGATATTCTATCAATGACCTAATAAGTGATAAGGCAACAAAAGACATGAGGAAACAATGGTTCATGACAATGCTTAGATAAGTATGAGATCCCTACACTTAATTCTGTTGTTTACACCTATAGATTACATGTTGACAATACGTTTGATGAAATGCCTGTCATGGCTAGTAGGGGTATGGTTACGGTCTTGATCAACCATTCAATTTTTCATCATTGTTTTCATGTACTTTACTTGATTCTGAGCTTTGATTCCATTCTGGGAAGTTTCCTAGGCTTTGGGCCTGAAAAAGTGGCTTAAATCCCAGGGTCATTAGCACAAAACTGGCAATTTTGGTCCAAAATCACTAGAATCCAAGCCTATGAGAATGATTTTAGGTCTCTAGTTTCTCCCTTGCCCATAGCACAAGAGTGACTATGGCCTCAAAGGGCCAGAACAACAATGGACCCAGGGACATGCTGTCTGAGTGGTTGAATTGTATCTTGAGGGTTCTTTTGATGATGTTGGATGACTATGTGTGATGTTTTGTCGATTCCATTTCCTTAAGGTTACCTAGGAGGTCAAATTTGATCATAGTAGCCTCTCGTCTCATGTTTACCCTGGTTGGCATGGTTACTTGGGTCGATGTGGGAGGAGGGTGTTAGAGAGTGGTATGAGAGCATGGTTCAACTCTTAGACTGGATGGGCAGTGTGTGTTGGTCATGCATGCATGTCAGTTGCATGTGTGTCTCCTACACTTGCATTTCATGTGCTTGTTGCATTTGCTTGATGATTGATTATGGTTGTAGTAATTTTGCCATGGAGAATTTGATGTTGATTTTGTGGAATGCATTTTTCATGAGTATGTGACTAGTTGCATATGATTATATGTCGCTTACATGTTGATTTTATGTCACCTACTTACATCCTTGCATGTTAGGTTACATTCTTGAATATTTTGATTACATGTATTAGTCTTGTAGGTTGATTACAAGAATTGATCGCTTATGCTCAATGACATGCGTTTATTCATATGTGTAGTTGGTTAGGCATTACTTATGAATATTGATGGTTGCATGTGGCAATGTGTACAATGGAGTAATGGTTGTTTTCATGCATGAGGTCATGGTTTGTGAAGTTGATATGGTCATGCATTGATGACTGAAATCTAGCTAGAATGATGTGTATATGGTTTGGTACTCGTGTTATATGTTTATATGCAGTTGTTATACATGTATAGTTTAGTTTATAGTTATGCACGAATAGTAGGTTAAAAATGCCTTGTGAAGTCATGGTATGCAATTTAGGTCATTATGGTGCTATTGGTTGTCATGATGATAATGTGTTAGCTAAGATGGAGCAGGAGATGTAGATCATCATAATGAGGCTACAACATTAGATTTTGGGTAAGAGTAGATCATCGTACAAGTATTGTATGTTTGGCATGCAGGTATGTAAGTTAATGATTGTCATATGCATTAGGTTTATATACATTAGGGTTATGTACATGTCTTTTGATGTTATGGTTACATTCATGAAAGATGTTAGTTGATTTGTGTAGTTATATGCACATGTGTCAGATAGTCAAGAATGATAGTAACATGTAGTTTTATGCATTGCTATTGTTGTTTTATATTAGATAGCCTGATGCTTATGTTATATGTTGTTGATGAGTGTGTTATATGTTAACTTGTTGTTGTTATATGATGATTAGGTTATATGTTGTTGATGAGGATGATAGTTAGCTTGATGATTAGGGTTATAGCATTTATACCTTGATGTTATATGTATCATGGTAAATTGGATTGGGCTATGCAGATGGTTATTGAGATGACATATTTGTGATATGGTGTTGTACTAATCTAGATTGACTTTGCATATGTGTGAACGATAATTGTGTATGAGTTATGATGTAAACATGTTAGCTAGTGACTATTATAGATATCATGATCTTATTTATATTTGAGTTAATATGCTGTGAAGTTATATCATGCTAACTAGATTGACTGTGTAGACAAGATAGCCTCCCCTGATAGCCAGTAATGTACGAGTTTGCTTATGTTTTATATTTGATGCTTCACTATTTGATTATGTCATCTAGTTGATTTTTTTAACACGATATGTTTGCAAGTGGGTTGAATGTTTGACGAATTTCATAATATGAGTATGCATTCCAATGATCCTATTTTAAGATCGTTTTACTAACACATATGTGTTGAGACAGTTGATATGTACTTGAGTGTAGCAGGTGATAGTTGTAGCATTATGTCTAATGACTATGAGTTGAATATGGATTACGACATGATTGTTTGTAAAATTTGATCTCAAATTGATAGGCATGATTGTCTTGATATTTAGAACATGTGGTTGACATGTGTGAGCAGTTGCAGGAAACATGCTTGGTTTTAGCACAAGAGGTAATAATTGATTTGTTTATATAACTAACAGTTGGGTGATGTAATATTATATAGTAAGACTTAGTTGCAACAAGGTAAGGTAAAATAAAGGAACCGAGTAAGAATTCCTTTGGCTATGTTTGGAAACCCTAATTCCAAACAAACGAGTGCTTTGCATAAATGGGATCTTCTTAACCTTGATTTTGTTTGACATTATGTGGATATGTGCTAGATTCATGAAAATGTACTTGAAAGATATATTAGCTAGTATTTAGTTACAGGTGGATTTGTCAAATGATTGGAGTACCTTTAGAGATGGCGTGGATGTGTTCAGTTGCGAGCAACTTTCTTGGCACAACAAGATAAGGTAAATGATGTATTGTTATGTTTATTTATACACTGACATGTATGTGTTTATGGAAATATGATGCAGGGGACTGCATGGCAAGGAGAGGTTGCCATGAAATCTTGAAGAAGGATCTAGTTGAGTTTCCTTGGGAACCATTGGGATTGATTCATGGTGTTTGTTGTTAGTCTTGTGCTTTTGGTCTTTTTTTATTTTCTTGCACTTGATTTGCAGCTTTATTTATGTCTAGAGTATGGCCATAACACTTCATTTGCGAAGTCATATTGTTACTGATTTTCATGATCTTCTTCTTGTTTGTTTCTTGACTTGCCTTTTATTGTTTTGAGTCTTAGGAATTGGTTGGGAAGAAGGAAAGTTGATGGAGCTCAGGGAAAGTTGTGTGGTACCCAACAGGTAATGTAAGAAATGGATGAAGCTTAGTGCATGAGTAAGCATAGCAAAAGCTAAGACTATGACAATCGGTTGGTCCATTGTGGTAAATGGATGGTGGCAGTAAAGTCATGGGAAAGGTAATCAAGAAAAGTTAAAGTAAATGGATCTCAGGTGTCGGATGCTTTGCTATGTTGGGACTGTTATTCTCAATATTGCACATGTGTTGCATGAATAAAGGAAGTTCTCTTAAACCTTGACCTTGATATCTAGTAATGTTGTTATGATCATGATTATGTTGATGTTTATATATGTATACATGTAGGTGTGTATGTATTTCATGTTTGACAGGGCCATCATGAATCATGATTATTAATGCTAACATTTATGTGTATGTATATATATGTGTGTGTGTGTGTGTGTGTGTGTGTGTGTCTGTCGTTGTCTGACAAGATGATGGTTGTTTTATGCTAATGATTATATATGTATGTATCTATGTATCTATGTTGTTGTTTGACAGGATTGTCAAGGATCGTTCTTGTGGCATAACGATTGCTTATGCAGGTGAATGGCATGAAGAAGTTCTTGGCTATGAGGAATCAAGTGGGAAGAGTAGTCATGAAAATATATGAGGTCAATATAATGTGAATATGAATTTATATTGTAAGCTTGTATCATGCCTATGCTTATGTTATGGACAAGTGAAAGAAGTGTGGTTTGCGACATGCTAGGATAAGAATGGATAAGACACTAGAAGCAAGGTTTATTGGTAGAGACAATGTGCTTTTGGATGTGATGTACTATTGTTGTGCATATGTCATACATGTTGTACATGTTGCATCTGTGATGATTGTGTGCATGCAATATGGTGCATATGTAGCGTGTGTACATGTTTTTTATGCAATATTATGTACATGGTGTTAGTACAGATAGTGTTGTATGAATGTTTCATGTTCAGTGATGGGTATAGATGGTGCTATGTACATGTTGGATATGTGGTATTCTGTACATATTTTACTATGTGCGTGATGGATATGCAGTGTTGTGTGCATATGGTTTTGTGCACATGTTGAATATGCAATGTTGTGTACATATGATGCTATGTACATGTTGGAAATGCAATGCTATGTATGAATGGTGTTGCAAGAATGTTGTACATGTGGTGCTATGTACATATGGTGTAGTGTGCATGATTGTACAAGTGGTGTTGTGTGCATGTGGTGTTGTGTACATGTTGTACAAGTGGCATTGTGTGCAGGTGGTGCTGTGTACATGTCTTGCATGTGGTGTCGTGTACATGTCATGCATGTTGTACTGTGTACATGTGGTATTGTGTACATGTTGTACATTGGTCTAGTATACATATGGATGGCATTGTGTACACATTGTACAGGTGGTGCTATGTACATATGATGTTGTGCACACGTTGTGCAGGTGGTGCTTGGTACATGTGGTACTGGTGTATGTGTGGGATTGAGTGCATGTCGTACTCGCTATGTTGCGGGCATGCGATACTATGTAGGTGCATTGTGTAGTCATGGTATCATGACATATCCATTCATTCTGTTACACTCTAGACACATATTTGTGTTATGTTGTACTTCAGGTTTAGGTGCATGTATTGTGTTGTACACCAGATGTAGGCATATGTATTGTGTTGCGTTGTGCACTAGATATAGGTGTATGTGTTGTACATCAGGTATAGGTGCATGTGTTGCATGGTATTTTATGGCATGTGTGGTTGTATGTGTATGATGCACACTATGCATATTTGCACCTGGTGGAGAAGAAGGCACTGAGTATTTGCTAGGTGTGGCAACCGATCCGGTGTGTGTACAAAAGAACAAAGCCAGAAGTAAGGATCGAATAAGGATAAGTATCAGTATTGTATTTCAATTTTACTATGAATATGATGATTTCATGTGATCTATGATTCTGTTTTATGATGATTACATGTGATTTATGATTTTGATCTATGATGGTTATGTTTTGAGCTAACTTGATGTGATGTTTTTATACATGATGATAGTTTGACTTGTTGTGACAGGAAATAAACAAGATTGCAAGTGTACCTTATTGATGAGCTACCAATGAGGTATGATTTGAAGTTATTTCAATTTGTTTTGAATATAATGGAAATTACGTGCTTGGTACAGGATGCACAGAAATGCCTAGTTGGGTGGTTAAAATCAACTGCAAGAATCAAAAGCAACAGTGAAAAGAATTGGTATATGAAGTAGTATGTTGGTAAAGCACTTCAGGTCCAGGGCCATTGTGGGGCATTGGTACCCAATTGTGTCCATTGATTTCCATGAGCATGCTATGACTGGTATGATGGTTTTGAGGCAGGTATATGCCTTGGTTTTTGTATCTTCCATTACGAGGAATCCTTGCCAAGGGATGGACTGCCCAGGATGGGGGTGCCAGTGGAACTTGGAAGGTGAGTGACTACACAAAAGGGTTGACCAGATTTCCCAAGGGACTGTGTAGCAAAGAAGGGAAGGTTGGGGATGGATTTGTTTTTGTCATGAGAAATGCCAGATGGAATTAGATGCACATTGGGAGTGCGTCCTAGAACAATGGGCTAGTAACTATTCACTGAGAGGACAAGTGGCGCAGGATTGCAATGCTAGATATTAGATGCAACTTTCACTATGGAAGTATATTCTGAACTTCCTGGGAAGGAGGTGAATCCTGATACTACTTTTCGGGTGGAGGTGTGAGACTCTGGATTCCCTTGTTGATTGATATAGACAACATATCCTTTATTTGTTGGTTTAAAAAATGTGTATATGTGATTATTGTAAATACCATAATGAGCTTTGTTATAAAGCTCCACTATGCAGTATGTTGTCATGATGTTTTTTTTAGCAGATGGTCATTGTAAATACTGCAACGAGATATGTTATAAAGCTCCTTGGGCAATATGTTTTGTTTTCTGTAGTCTTGTTGGTTATAGGTGTCATTGAACACCAAGGACAGTGTTCCCCCAAGGGGGAGGGTTCTATAACAACCCTGGCAAAAATTCCATGTAAAAATATATAAATACCACAGATGATGGGACACATATTCCAAGATGAATGGTGGTCAGGACATCCTAGTGGGTGTTCATTTGGGTGTTTATGGCTAAGGAAATTGGCGGAGGCAATGGCTAAGGCATTAAAGAGGGAAAAATGTATTTTGGCACATTTATTTATGAAAAATGGAAATTAGGAGAAAAGGAAGGTGAAAGGTCACGGGTTGCATGTGAGGAGGAAAATGAAGGAAAATAATGGAAAATGAAGAAAATAGAGGCCTCCTTGATAAAAAGGTTTATGAGAATCAGTTGGTAAGACTTGGGTAGTTTAGTTTTAGATCTCTCTATCATACTCTCAGATACTTAAAGTTTTCTATGAGCACTTTTGAATTGGAGCAAGAAAGGAAAAGAAGGCAAGAGGAAGCAAAGATCAAGTAGGGAAAGGGAGGATCAAGTAGCTACAACAGGCTTCATTACAAGTATCAACTTGCATGTGTATTTTCCTTGCTAGATTTGGGATTGCATGTGTTTCTTTTCTACCATGGCATGGGTTTTACCAAGTGTGACAATATTTTCAACCTAGCCTTGACATTTTCTAATAACTTTGATGAGATGGGTTCTCTCATTTAGTTTATGTGGGATGGCCATATTGGATTCGAAGCTAAGTGGGATGGTTCTTTGAATTGACAAACACATGGTGTAGTGGTCCCTGAACCGGATTGAGGATGCACTAAGCCACTGGCTTAGTAACCCCTGAACTAGACTGTGGGTTGTGGTAAAGCTAGATTTTGTGCCTCAGTGGGCCTAGGAATCCTTGCCAGTGAATGGTAGGATATACAATAAAGTCAAGAGGTGGATTTTCTCTCTGTTGGGCCTAGTGATTATGGGATGGAATGCATGGTAAATCTTGGAGATTATGTCTCGGTGTAGGGCCTAGTGATGATCGGGATTTAAATAGGAACACAACAAATTACAGAGATAACCATAAACACAGAGATGCAGCGGAAATAATACTTCATTTCTTTTTAATGTAAAATACTGAAATATGCTTACAAACAATAACGGAAATAAACCAGCTACGACAATGGTAGCTTATCTCTAAGAAAATATGTGGCGGCTACATGCCTCTGAACTGTGTTTCAATGAGGCTCGAAGGCCTATTTATTGTTGAGAAACAATGGAAAACCCTAAAAATCCAAAAACTTAACCCTAGAAGATGAAATGCTAAACTATGGGCCCTGTTTGGGTAAATTGGTACATCAACTTCCTGTTGTCGTAACTTTGGCATACAATCTCCGTTTGACGTGCACAATATCTTATTAGAAGATCTATCTGATAAATAATACTTTGGGAAGAGAAACATCGGTCCATGGACCCATGTTACCCCCAGTTTTCCCAAAAAACGTTGTTTAGGGCCTCAAAATGGCTCCGGAAGTTTTGGACCCGAAAAACTGCTAAAAATAGTAAATTGTGCTATTATTAAGGAAACTGAAAAGTTGAAAGAAACAATGGTGGGGGTCCAAGTGGACTTGGTAGGTGAACACCAATATCCACCTTGATCATTCCTCCCCCCTTAGGAATCAATGGTCCCCATTGCATTGAGTTCCTCCATGAGATGACAAAACTTCTGTTGAACTTGGTCCCTGGTGAAGGAGTTGTCCTGCTTTGACAACTTGATACAGTTGGTATTCTGCTGGCGAGTTTGCTTGATCTGTGTGTCCATGATCCGATCAGTTGCAGCTTGTTCCATGCAATCTGGATTTAACTCTGTGGGTGTGAGTTGTTCTGCAATGTCGGATGTGTCTAGTAATGTTGGAAAGTATGGCCGAAGGCGGTCCACATTGAACATTGGGTGCAGCCCAAGGAATGGGGAATGCTGAGCTCAAATGCATTGTCTCCCATAGCCTTGGTAATGGTGTAAGGACCATATCGAAGTGGTCTGAGTTTTTGATAGGCTCCGGTAAGGTGTTCCTTTTGCAAATGCAACCAGAATTTGTCGCCCACCTGAAACTTGTGTGGCACCCAATGTTGATCATGTCATTGCTTGTACTTGGCATTTGATTTCTCCAAAATGTCATGGACCTGCTGGCGAATATGTTATATGTGCTCAATCATGTTGTTTGCTTTATCTGTTTCGGACTAGACATGAGCTGAATCTGCATGAGTGCAAATGGCATGGCCACTTCAATGGGACATAGTGGTTGGAATCCCAAGCCCACCTGAAAAGGGTTGTGGCCAGTCGAGCTGTGGAGAGCCCGGTTGTAGCTGTGTTGAACATAGCAGAGGCTCTCATCCCATGTGTGTGGATGCTTTGAGAATGTGTACGATCATCCTATTGACAACGTCTGTCTGGCCATCAGTTTGATGATGGAAGGTTGTGGACTTAGTGAGTTTGGTGTCCAGCATCGACGAGAGACTGGACCAAAATGTATTGAGGAACATGCTATCCTGATCTGAGATGATAGACTATGGGATCCAAAAGTGTACCCACGCTCGTTCAAAGAAGATTTTAGCAGTGGCTTCCACTGTGATATTCTTCTTGCAGGCCACCATAATGGTCATCTTCGAGAACTTGTCGACGACCACAAAAACACAGTCCTTTCCATGCTTAGTGGAAAGAAGGCCTGACATGTAATCCATGGAGATGGATTCCCAAGGTTGACTAGGGGTAGGCAGTGGGGTATAGAGGCCCTATTTCTTGATGGCCGATTTGGCAATGGCAAAGGCGGTGCATGATTTGATGTACTTCCCAACATCCTATCGAAGATTCGGCCAATATAAATACTTCTACAGTACTGCCACATTTTTCTCAACCCCGAAATGCCCAACAGCGCGACTACAATGTGCTTCCCAAATCATCTTGGCATGCTCACTTGAAGGAACACACAGGTGACCCAGGTGGCATAACAGGGCATCCTAGAGGAGAAAATTTGGAACATGTTGACCCTCCAAGAGTATCTGATATGTGTGGCCAAATTCTGGGTCACTTTTGTATAGAAGTGACCAATCAGAAGTCTCGTGCCCACAAGAGTTGAGCACGGTGGTTAACACCATGATCGGTGGTCGACTGAGGCAATTCGAAACATTATTTGTGCTTCCCTTCTTATACTTGATATTAAAATGGAACTGTTGTAGGTATGTGGACCACTTCTGATGGTTATCATTTTGCAATTTCACGTGGGTTTGTATGAACATCAAGGGTTGGTGGTCTGTGTGGATGACCATTTCCTCCCCCAAAATGAATGCTGACATTGTTGGCAGGCCTGCACAATGGAATACATCTCTTTTTCATAAGTGGGATACTTCTAGACTGTGTCTGAAAGTGTCTCACTGTGATATGCCACTGGATGCCCGTGTTGAGTAAGGACTGCCCCAATAGCATAGTCAGAGGCATCTGTCTCGACCTCAAATGGTTGTTGCAAGTCTGGTAATGCGAGCACTGGTGTCGTGCAAAGGCGATCTTTCAACTTTGTGAATGCCTTCTGTTGAGATTTAGACCAAAAGAATTTTTCTTTCACTCCTCCCTTGGTGACTTGACTCAAGGGCCAAGTGAGATGAGAAAATCTCAACATGAATATGTGGTAGAGGTTGGCAAGACCTAGAAAGTTGCGAAGCTCTATCAGAGTGGTTGGAGATGGCCAATCTCGAATGACTTGGATCTTGGTTGGATCCACATGCACCCCCTGTTCATCAATAATGTATCCCAAATACTGAACCTGGGTCATGCCAAAAGTGAATTTCTCCAAATTGGCACATAACTTATGTTGTTGTAGTGTTTGGAGAACCTCTCGGAAGTGGTGGAGGTGCTTTTCCCAATTTTGGTTGAAGATCAAGATGTCATCCAAGTATACCACTACAAATGAGTTGGTGAATGGTCGCAAGATGTCATCCATTAGCCTCTTGAAGGTTGCAAGAGCATTCTCCAATCCGAAAGGCATAACCAACCATTCGAAAAGGCCCTCCTTCGCTTTGAAGGTAGTCTTCCACACATCGAAGGGTTCAATTGGTACTTGGTGATATCCTAACCTCAAATCAATCTTGCTGAAATATTTTTCCCCTTTAAGTTGGTCCAAGAGGTCGTCAATCCATGGGATTGAGTACCTATTATAGACAATGATCTTGTTTAGCGCCCGATAGTCAATACAGAGTCTCCAAGTCCCATCCTTTTTCTGTACCAACACGATCAGGCTCCCACAGGGTGATGAACTCGGATGGATGTGACCTTTCTTTAGCAACTCCTAAATCTACCTCTTGATTTCATCATTCTCCATAATGGAGAGCCGATAGATTGGTCCATTGGGCAACGACGCACCTAGGGTTAGATCAATGGAGTGCTTGACCTGACAGTGCAGATGAACCCCTGCAAGGAAGGTGAATATGTCCTTGTACTCCTACACTACCTTGTCCATCTGTAGTTTTCATACGGAGGAGCCCTGTCTGGAGGTCGTGGCCACCGTCTTCTTCTTTCCTTGAGGGTGTATCATCAGGAAAACAAATGTCCCAGTTTTGGAAATAAGCTTAATGCATTGTTTTGCAGTAATCAAAGAGATGGCAGAAGGCGGTGCTACCTCGGGTATCCTATACAACTTATTTCCCAAAGTAACAATAGCAGCACGAGGCCTTTATTCATACACAACATGTCACTTCCACAAGTATGGTTGTCCTAATAATACATCACAAACTTCAAGGGGAGCAATGTCACACAATACCTCATCCATCAAGGGCTTGATGTTGTATGGAAGGTGACACTGTTGGCTCATATGAAGATCTTGTCCTTAGTGAAGCCACCCAATGGTGTATAGTTTTGGATGTGATGTGATTGATAAGCCTAGCCGCTTCACGACCTCTGCCAAAATCAGGTTCTTTTGGCTCCCGCTGTCGACAATGAACTATAGCAGGGAGCCTTTTACCCACATTTGAGAGTGGAAGAGACGCTCCTCCTCCTCTGGATCTTTGTATTCCTCCTTATGGATCTTCGTGGTGGCAATGGTGGCGTTGGGCTCTGCATTGATAATCAGCTTCCCTTTGTCATTCCCCTTGTCGAGTTTTGACTCAGAGTCGGAACATGCATTTGATTCTGAAACCTTTAACTTGGCCACCAGTGACTACTTGGCCTGACACTCACTTGTGTTGTGAGTGGAGCTCTTATGGAACTCACACCGCTTTCCGTGTCCTTTTTTAGCTTCACAGCATTGTTCTTTGCATGCAACTTTCGCGGGTTGTCTAGGGCCACCCCGCCTTGGCTTTGTCCTTTTTTTTGCGGTTTAGGGGCACTTTTCCCTTGCTTCGGATTCACAAATCCAAAGTCTCGCTTCTTCTTTTTAAAATTTTGCTCGACCTTGACGGCATATTGGTATGCCATGCCAAGCAAGGGGTTGTTCAGGAATTCTATTTCTTCCTGGATGTACTTGTGTAGGCAGTCGCAATATTTGAGTATCAAATGATGCTCTGAATCCTTGAAACCCAACTTTGTGCGAATGATATGGAAAATATTGGTAAACTCCGGCACGTCTTGGTCCCTTCCCTGCCTCAACATGGTCCACTTTATGTATTGATCCTCATAGCTTCCTACAAGGTAGTACTGCTCCTTGATGGCATCCCGGAATGAATCCCAAGTGGGTGCAGCTAAAAATAGTGAGCCTGTACTTTCATCCTTTTGCTTGCAATAGGTTTCCCACTAGTCCTTGACATGGGGGGCTGCTTTGAGAAGAGCAAAAATAATCTTTTCTAGACTAGAAAAAACATGAACAGAAAAATAACCCTCAAGCAGATTTAACCATTTATCGACGGCATCTGCGTCTATCTGACCCTCGAATATGGGAATCTCAAATTAAATTGTACCTTAAATGGTGTGGTGTTTCCATAGTAGCTGTTGGAAGCTAATGCGTCGCCCCTAGGTAGCCGCTGAAGGATTTCGGCAAAGGTGTCCATCATCGCATTCCTTTGTTGCTCGAGGGCTTCTTCAAGCAAGATTTTGATAGGATCCCCTGCTCCCTCGTCTTTCTTTTCATCCACCATGGGAGGCCGTCAAGATTTGCGGGCTGGTCTTGCAAAGGTTCGACCAGTTCAAGCCCTAACTCCTTATATCCCGACCTTGTTGGGGACATGCACATAAAAATAGAGAAAAAAAAGCAAACCGCTCTAATACCAACGATTTGGATATAAACAGGAATGCAACAAATTATAGAGATAACCATAAACACAGAGATGCAGTGAAATAATACTTCATTTCATTAATTTAAAATATTGAAATATGCTTACAAACACTAATGGAAATAACCAGCTAGGGCGATGGTAGCTTATCTCTAAGAAGAGATGTGGCAACTACATGCCTTTGAACTGTGTTACAATGAGGCTCGAAGGCCAATTTATTGTTGAAAAATAATGGAAAACCCTAAACATCCAAAAACCTAACCTTAGAAGATGAAACGCCAAATTGTGGGCCCCGTTTGAGTAAATTGGTACATCAACTTCTCGGGGTTGTAAATTTTGCATATGATCTTCGTTTGATGCGCACAATATATCATTAGAAAGATCTATCCAAGAAATAATACATTGGGAAGAGCAACATTGGTCCATGGACCTATCCTATGTTGCTCCCAGTTTTTCCAAAAAATTTCATTTAGGGCCTCAAAATGGCTCCAAAAGTTCAGGACCCGAAAAACTGCTAAAAATAGTAAATTGTGCTGCAATTAAGGAAACGAAAAAGCTAAAAGAAACAATGATGGGGGTCCAAGTGGACTTGGTAGGTGGCCACCAATATCCACCTAGATCAAGTGACCCCTGGATCAGACTGTGGATGCATGGTAAATCCTAAGAGACTAGGAGGCACTCAAATTCCTTACGGTGTAGGCGAAGAACTCCGGTGGCATCCACATTGATTAGTGTTTTTGATATGTTTTATGAGTCCTAGATTCATGCTTGGAATATGGAATGGGAGTGACTGGCTGAAGAGAGACTTGGCTCAACCAATCTATGGTCAGATGGAACATAGCAGTTCCATCACCGATTGGTTCATTGCCTTGATTAATGAGAAATTCATTCCATTGATTTTCATGTGTAAATGTGTTGGTGTATATATGGATTTTGATGGCTGATATTTTTATTTTATTTTTGTTCCTATTATGCTAGTTATATGTAAATTTTATGGCAGCAACTATGTTTGGCTCTTAGCATGTTTTTACTTGTATTTGAATGGATATTGTATCTATGACCTAATAAGTCATAAGGCATCAAAAGACATGAGGAAGAAATGGTTCATAGCGATTCTCAGATAAGTATGAGATCCCTACACTTAATTCTGTTGTTTACACCTGTAGGTTACATATTGACAATATGTTTGATGTAATTCCTATCATGGCTAGTAGGGGTCTACTTAAGGTCTTGATCAACTATTTATTTTTGCATCATTGTTTCCCTGTACTTTACTTGATTATGAGCTTTTATTCCATTCTATGTAGTGCCCTAGGCTCTGGCCCTGAAAAAGTGGCTTAAATCCTAATGTTGTTGGCACATAACTGGAAAGTTTGGTCCACAATTGCTGGTATGCAGGCCTATGAGAGTAACTTTAGGTCTCTGGTCGCTCCCTTGCCCATAACATGAGAGTGACTATGACCTCATAGGTCCAAGAAAACAGTGGGAGCCAAGGGCAAGCTATCTAAGTGGTTGACTTGTCTCCTAAGGGTTCTGTTGATGATGTTGGATCATTGTGTGTGATGTTCCTTCGATTCCACTTCCTTAAGGTTACCTAGGAGGTCGAATATGATCATAGTAGCCTCTCGTCTCATGTTTACCCTAGTTGGCATGGTTACTTGGGAGGATGTGGGAGGATGGTGTTACAACTCTTTATTAATTAATCCTAATCATTTAATATTTAAAACAAAGTTTATTACGAACAAACTTAGTAAGATCAAGGAAAACTAAATCTTTAGCGCTGTAGTGAATTGTAGGTTTTAACCCCGTATAGAAATTACTTGGATATGAATTCTAAAACACGGAAAATAAACAATGCGAGAGCATAACACATAAAACACATATACACATAGATTTCCTCTAAATCCCAAAACCGGGACTACCAGCTTGATTTCTCATTATGTTCCTTTCAATGTTATAATACATATTTATACATGTCAAAGCATCCAAAACCATGGACCGAAAACCATCGTGCCCAAAAAACATATGCGAAAATCATGCACAAAACCATAGGTGGGTCCGCCCAACCTAACATAGGGTCCAAAACCAAAATTTTCCGGGGCGCTGCCTCAGAGCCCATAAATTGGGGTTACAGGTACACCTCAAACCCCCTGTGAAACCACCCCCCCCCCCCCCCCGCTATATAATCGACGCAACGAAGGGGGGGCTCTGCCCCCCGGGTTCACTACATAGGTTAGTCGTGGAAAGAATATAACACAACCCAACATTCTCCCACTTGTTGTTTTCTTTCCACTGGGGGCCACAGGAGAGCTTAGTCATTCTTCCACCCTGATATGCCCATTGTAGAGCTCACAGATTTTGTCAATGCATCTACAATATTCTTCAAAGTGTCCACCTTTACCAGCAACACCTTTTTGTCTTCTATCATATCCCTCACAAAGTGATACTGAACATCAATATGCTTTGTCTTTGAATGATAAGCATGGTTCTTTTCCAAGAAAATTGCACTTTGGCTATCACAGTCTATCCTTATAGCTCCCTGTACTAACCCCATACTTGAACACAATCTTTGCAACCAAATTGCTTCCTTGCTTGCATGAGTGGCTACCATGTATTCTGCCTCTATCATTGATAGTGCCACTACAGATTGTTTCTTACTCATCCAACTAACTGCACCTCCAAATAGGTTAAACACATACCGACTTGTAGATATTCTCTGATCCAGATCTCCAACCCAGTCTACATCAACAAAGCCATGAATATCCAACACTCTGTCCAATCCTGGTCTTTCTTGGCAGCACAAACCATAATCACTGGTGCCACAAAAATACCTAAAAACTCGCTTCACTGTTGTCCAATGCTCCTTCCCTGCTTTTGACATAAACATTCTCAATACTCCCACTACATGTTTAATGTCTGATCTAGTACAGACCATTGCATACATCAGGTTACCAACTGCACTTGCATATGGAACACGGGACATGTCCTCTTCCTCTTCTTGTGTCTTGGGACACTGTTCAGCAGATAACCTCACACCTACAGGAATAGGAACCTCACTGGTTTATTATCCTTCATATTAAACCTCTGCAGTATTGTCTCGACATACTTCCTCTAGTTTAACCAAGCTTCCTCTTTGGCCGATCTCTTTTAATTTCCATGCGCAAAATATAGTTTGCAGCACCAAGATTTTTCATGTCGAATTTGGAGGACAATTGGGTCTTCAAATCCTGGATAATTTCTTTGTCATTTCCAACCAGCAACATATCATCCATATACAAGACCAGATAAATAAAACGATCACCAATTAATTTAAAATACACACAGTGATCTGCTTTGCTTCTGGCAAAGCCAAGTCCCCGTATAAATGTATCAAATTTCTGATACCACATCCTTGGTGATTATTTTAACCCATACATAGACTTCTTTAACTTGCATACCAGTTCTTTCTTACCCTTCACCGCAAAGCCTTCAGGTTGCTTCATGTATATTTCCTCTTCTAGATCCCCGTGAAGAAATGTTGTCTTCATATCCATCTATTCTACCTCAAAATCAAAAGCAGTAGCAACAGATAAAAGTAATCTAATAGAAGCTACCTTAGTAACAGAAGAAAAAATATCACCAAAATCAATTCCCGACACCTGAGAATAATCTTTTTCTACCAACTGAGCTTTGTATTTCTCCACCTTTCCTTCTGCATTTCTCTTCTTCTTGAACACCCATTTGCTGCCAATGGGTTTCCTTCCAGCCGGAAACTCCACTAGATCCCAAGCCTCATTTTTGTGCAAAGATGCCATTTCATCAACCATGGCCTCTTTCCATAGTTTTCAATCCTTTGAATCTACTACTTCCTTCACAGTTCTGGGATCATCATCAGTAATAGATAAAGAAAAATTTGAACAGAAAGCAAATGGATTATACCTTTTTGGCTGCCTTCTTTCTCGAACTAATATTCTTACACCCGGAGTTTGTGGCTCTTCATCTTCTGATTCCTCCTCTGCTGTAGAGTCTGATTCTTCCTCCTCTAGCTCAAACTCTATCTTCTCAGGTTCCTTTGGTTGGACTTCATGTTTAATAATATCTTTCACCTCTCTGAACACCATATCTCAGTTGTACACAACTTTCCTTGTTACTGGGTTCCAAAGCTTATAACCCTTTAAACCATCCTTATACCTAATAAAGATGCACTTTTCAGATTTACTATCCAACTTGGTTCTTTTCTCCTTTGGAACATGCACATATGCATCACATCCAAATACCCTCAGATGTGAAAGAGAGGGTTTCTTACTAGTCCATACCTCTTGTGGAGTCTTATCCTCCAATGCTAATGAAGGTGATTTGTTGAACAGGTAACATGCTATCTCCACCGCCTTTGCCTAGAATTCTTGTCCTAACCCGACACCACTGAGCATGCTTCTTTCCCTTTCCATCAACATCTTGTTCATTCTTTCTGCAACTCCATTTTGCTGAGGTGTATATGGAGTAGTCTTCTATTGTGCTATACCCCACTTCTTATAGAATTCTTCAAATTCCTTACTACAAAACTCTCCACCATTATCTGTCCTCAACACCTTTATCTTCTTCTCTGTTTGGATTTCCACTAGAGCCTTAAATTATTTAAAATTTTCAAAGACTTCAGTCTTCTTCTTAAGGAAATATATCCATGTATTCCTTGAGAAGTCATCTATAAATGATACATAGTACACAGACTTACCTAGTGATGGAACCTTCATAGGTCCAAGCACATCACTGTGCACAAGCTATAATATATGTTTCACCCTCTTACCACCAAAGGGGAAACTCACCCGATTCTGCATATACAAAATTTTCACAAAAGTCAAAATCCAGAGAGCTATTACTCATACCTTCTACCATACCTTTACCATGAAGTATTCGAAGGCCCTTCTCTCCAATATGTCCAAGCCTTTGATGCCACAGCATGGTCTTCTCTCAAGAGACCACTAGATTTTCTGCTCCATTTTCAGGAACCATAGAACTATTGCACACGTCAACAACAGTGCTACCTTGCAGCTTGTACAGAGTTCCAATCCGAACTCCCCGCATCAATACCAGTGCTCCTCGAACCATCTTGCAGGTATCCTTCTCAAACACTGTATTTACACCTGCATCATCCAACTTGCTTACAGAAATCAGATTTTCTGGCCAACGCAGGAATATGCATAAAACCCGGAAGGGTTCTAACCCTTCCACCTTGCAGCTTCAACTTTACTTTTCCGCGACCAATGATTCTAGCCTTCCTATCATCTCCTAAGAAGACATCACCACCATCATATTTCTCATACTCGCAGAACCACTCTCTATGGGGAGTGAAGGGAAAGGATGCACCTGAGTCAATCAACCATGCCTCATGATCTACATGTGTACTTGAAGAAGCCAAGTACACATCCCCACCTTCATCTGAGGTGGTTTTTGCCTCTGGAGAAGGAGCATCGTCAGATCTTTTTCCTTTATCAGGAGCTTTAGATTTATAGTCCCTTTTGTAGTGCCCTTCCTTTCCGCATTTCCAGCACACCACCTTTGTAGGTTTTCCTGGAGATTTAGATCTCCCTCTAGATTTAGATCTCCCACTCGATGACTTATTTTTTGTTTCTGTTCTGGGACCGTCCTCGTACAGACAAGGCATCACCATTCTGGTTGTCCATATTTTTCCGTCTCATCTCCTCCGTCAGCAAGGCTGAGACTATTTCATCAAACTGCAAGCAGTTGCATTGCTACCTATTGCAATAACCAGACTATCCCACGAATCTGGTAGAGAACACAACAAACTGATGCACTTATCTTCATCTGAAATTTTAATATCAACAGATTATAACTGACTTACCACAGTATTAAATGCATTCAGATGCTCTGTCACCGAGTCTCCATCTTTCATCCTCAGGTTATACAGCTTTTTCCGCAGGAACAGTTTATTCAACAGAGACTTAGATTGGTACAAAGTCCCTAACTTGTCCCACAAAGCCTTCGCCGTAGCTTCCCCTGATACATTCAACAATACTGAATCTGAGACACACAATCTATTGTGCTCTTTGCCTTCCGATCCAACTTCTTCCATTCTTCATCGGTCACTCCCGTTGGTTTAGTACCCGGATCTACCGCGATCCACTGATCTTTATCCACCAACAGATCCTCCATCTTGAGTTCCACAACTCAAAACTCTAACCATTGAACTTCTCAATCTCTATCTTTCCGTTGCTCGCCATCCTCTTTCACCACCAGAATCGATCTCGTAGATCTACCACTGAACAAGGTCTACCACAAGCCCGAGAAAAACCCCTCAGCAACAAAGGCGTCCCATTGAAGCCAAAACAACTCTGATACCAAATGTAGGTTTTAACCCTGTACAAAAATTATCTGCATACAAATTCTAAAACACAGAAAATAAAAATGCGAGAGTATAACACATAAAACACATATACATAGATATTTTCCCTTCGATCCCAAAACCGAGACTACTAACTTGATTTTTCATTATTTTTCTTTCAATGTTACAATACATATTTAGACATGTTGAAGCATCCAATACCATGGACCGAAAACCATCGCATCCAAAACCATGGACCAAAAACCATCGCGTCCAAAAAACATGTGTGAAAATCATGCACAAAACCATGGGTGGGTCCGCCCAACCTAACATAGGGTCCAAAACCAAAATTTTCCGGGCCGCTGCCCCAAACCCCATAAAGTGGGGTTACGAGTACACCTCAAACCCCTTGTGAGCCCCCC